>JAQFVV010012742.1:605881-792850 GCA_028023455.1 Epiperipatus broadwayi | reverse complement strand
ATTTGAGGCTTTGAAATAGATAAAATACAATTTTAAATAAGAAAAATAATAAATCCCTAAAGCTATTTACAATGTTTATCATTAATGGAAGTGGTCTGAGCTCCTTTTACCCAATAGAAATAAATTTTACTTTGTGTGATTTGATATACAGATATGAGATTTTCGGTCATACAGGCATACGCTTTTACTGATGACTTTAAAACCTTTTTATTGATAGCAAATATAATAGTAAAAAGAACTATGCATATGTATATTTGCATTATAAAATATTTCACTAATTTCATACTTTTCACTATGTCAATAAGGTTGCGCTAGTTTAGATACTATATAGTATGCAACATGAGGTACTGTATCTATTTCCTTTTTTCTATAGATAAATTCCTATACATGTATATACGTGCAGCACAATTATACACTTATTACTATTTTAAATATAAAGTTATTAGAGGACTTGCTTCCAGGGAATCTATAATTGATCAATCCCTTCTTACACGCATTATAAGGTGCAGCAGTGACTTAAAAAATAACTTAAAATGGATATATGGTTAAATACATTTTTAGATATTCAACATTAGATATCATATTTACCGAATATTATAAGCGTATGTACGCATATATACACATGTATATTTATATATGATGAATTTCAGGAGTAACAACAAGAGCAAAACGAATAGCAACAAAAAAAAAAATCTAATTGCAACCTTTGTTGAAAATAGTAGAATTTGAAATAGAAAAATTGATTTAAGAGATTTAAGTAAAAGCTTTATCATTTATGCCCGCAATAACCATAAATTCAATATACATATGCGAGAGAGAACTCTCTCTTTTTTAAATGATTAATAATAATAAAAAATAATGTTATTATTAATCAGAAATATCAGTTAATTATTTCAATATTAATAAAATATCTTAAAATAACTTATGTCGGCATCTTCATTCTTTTTTATGGGCTCTGAGTGGGCTTCAAGTCAATTGGCTGTGCGGCGAGGATTTCATCTATTTAGGCACAGCATTCATCATCATTGTGGGCAACGGGAACTGGTGTTGTCACATCTTGGTGGCTTGGGACAGAGGGTGGTGCACTGACTGGTTGTCTACCCCATGCTCATTTTACTGGACTCCCTGGTAGATTGCTTCATATTTTCCTCTGTATGTATATGATAATAATTTTTATCAAATTTTCATTTGCAATTTTGACTGGTTCATTAAATCTTTAAGAAGTCATTAGCTCTTAAAAGAACTGTATAATGGATTTCTTAAAATGTGTCAGCAGTAGTCTTGTTCATAAATTAATCTCTAAGTAGCTGGTTGCTTGGAGAAATCTGGAGCCAAAGTAGTGAATGACTTGCCCAGAATGACTGCCAAAGAAAGAATATCAATCCCACTCATAAGAAAACAATTCATATATGCCTCCAAGAAGAATGAATCAGCCAATCCTTTTAATTTAGCTTATCATTTAGATTAAAAAAATTCCTTTATATCTCCGATTAAATTCTACATTTTAAGTTTGACATAATGGTTTCCATCTTGAATGCCCAAACCACATGACTATTATTATTCAAAAGAATTTGTACTTTATATACAAAAAAAAGAAAAAAAAGATAACATTTTAATTATAGCATTATCAAACATTTTGCTTTTGATCAGATTTTTGCAAAAGCAATTAACATTATTTGCTTATGGAATAAAATTACACTCTTTAGAAAAGTAATTAAAAAAATATACAAGTATGTTGGAAAATAAAAAAGCAACTACATATAATGACATATCATAAAAAAATATACAAAAAGGAAAAACACATGAGTTAATTATACAATATTTTGTATGTCAATTTCATATTACTTTAAATTGGTGTGTGTGGGTATTTTAATGCTCAGACCAAACTTCCATTATTAATATAGCACATTTATTTATTTGTTGTGCTTAATACATACTTTGTGTGAGGTCATTTGATAATGTCTGGCACAATATATATATATGAAAAAAGTGTCATAGCTAAAGAAATAAAGCAATAATTTTTATGTCCCATGACTTTGAATTCCAGCATAACAGATGAGCCATGAACACAAATACCGTTTTATTTTTTACCTAGCCTATAGCTAAGTAGTATTTTATTGTTAGTTAATAAATAACTCCCTAGTAATTTTTGGTAATATGTAAGAGTCTCAACTTAGCATGCTTTGTTGGTCTAATTGATTTTAATGCACTAATGGTTTTTTATTTGATATAATTAAGATATAGATATTAAAAAAAAATCTTCGACATAAAAAGGATTAATTATTACAAATTTTTTTTCATGAGATTAAGTATATGATTTTTTCATGAAATATTTACAGCTTTAAATTCTATTTTTGATGGAAAGACATTGATGGGAGCTCTTAATATACTTGCCACTAAGATACAAAATTAATTTAACTTTTTCAATTTTTAAATAATCTACACACATTGACAGAGATCTACAATTTG
Organism: Epiperipatus broadwayi; assembly: GCA_028023455.1. Taxonomy (NCBI): domain Eukaryota; kingdom Metazoa; phylum Onychophora; class Udeonychophora; order Euonychophora; family Peripatidae; genus Epiperipatus; species Epiperipatus broadwayi. The sequence continues at coordinate 790,381 of JAQFVV010012742.1, read as the reverse complement.
TCTCACATTATCATTCTTTCTGTAGCAAAAATTTTTCCCTAGAACAATTAATCTTTTTTCAGATTAATCAAATCTGGAAGACGAAATAAATCATATAAGAAATTTTTTATTTTTTACTGGCTACAATAAAAGAATACACAGAATAGACTTAATTCAAGCTCTAAATAATCAAAATAGGAAGCAAAATGATGAATAAACAAATATTAGAGTTTGAATTTTTTATAAAAAAAAAACAACAGACTCAATTGGACATTTTTAAACATCTAAAATTAATTACCTTCAATATAAACCTTGTACCAATTAGGTCAGAGACCAACATGGATTCGAACCCATTTTCTAAGCCCCAGATCAAATACCTAATGAATAACATAACAATGATGGCACACAAGAATTTATTCTTAAATCTGGCGGCTCACTGGCAGAGTGGAAAAGACAATGAGACTTATTTATTTAACTACATAAGCACACACAACGTTGTATATATGGAAGTGGAGAAAAAAGAATTTGAACTACTCAAACAAGTTAGATAATAAACAATATGTAGTTTAATATAGTGAATTAATTATATACATTAATGTGTGCATGAATTTACGCCAACAGCTTTCATATGCTCTTTTATAAAGTAAATATTATATATACATTAACACCCACCTTTGGTGGATCCATTAAGATGCCAATCAATTATTAAGAAGATTAAGTACGATTGCTATTAATGCTTTGTTTTATGGTTCTGAAACATGGTGACTAACATTATTTCAGGGAACATTCCGAGATTCATTATATATGTAGAAAAACTATTCTCACACCATTGCAGTTGTGAAAATAAATAAAATACATTTGAAAACTTATATTTGATTCATCATCATCATCATCAACCATTACCAATCCACTGCAGGATGAAGGTCTCTCCAAGTTCAATCCAACTTTTCCTATCTTTAGCTTCTCTTCTCCACATCACCCCTGCACACTTTCTTATTTCATCCATCCATCTCACATGTGGCCTCTTTCTGGGTTTTTACAATCTCTTGGAATCCAGTTTAAAGTTTCAATTGTCCATCTGTTATCATCTCTTCTAACAATATATCCAGCCCAACTCCACTTCAGTCTTTTAATTTTTTCAATGAGGTCAGTAACACCTGTTTGTTCTCTTACCCTTACATTGCGTTTTTGATCCCTTCTTGTTACTCCCAACATGCATCTCTCTATACTTCTTTGAGTGGTCTGAAGTCTCTGTATTGCTCTTCTATTAAGTGTCCAAGTCTCAGAACCATAAGTAAGAACTGGCAAAACACATTTATTAAAACCTTCTTTTTCAAACACAAAGGCATATTTCCTTTGAGTATCAAGTCATTTCTACCAAAAGCACTCCAACCAAGTTTAATTCTATGATTAATTTCATCCATTATATTTCCATCTGTATTAATAATCTGACCAAGATATTTGTAATTGTTAACTTCTAACTCATCATAATCAATCTTTATTTTCATATTTTGAGAAAATCTATTAAACATTACTTTAATCTTTTTAACATTTATCTTTAGTCCTACTTTCCTATTTTCATCTGATAACTCCTGCAACATTTCCTGCAGCTCTAAAGCATTATTTGCAAAAACAACTACATCATCTGCAAAATCTAAATTACTTAAATAATCTCCATTTACTTTCACTCCTTTAGCTTCCCATTTTAATCCACAAAATACTTCTTGCAGCACTGCTGTAAAAAGTTTTGGAGATATGGAGTCACCCTGTCTTACACCCTTTTCAATGTTGATTTTCCTACTATCATTATGTAATCTAATTGGTGCTGTTGCATTTTTATAAATATTCTTCAAAATATGACAATATCCTGGATCTACACCTTGATGATCCAATGCTTTAATCACTGAAGAAATGTTTATAGAATCAAATGCCTTTTCATAGTCTACAAATCCTAAGCATAAATACAACTCATATTCATTTGTCCTTTCTATAATTTCTCTCAATACCTGGATATGATCTACTGTAATAAAACCACTTTTAAATCCAGCTTTTTCTTTTGGTTGGTGGAAATCCAGTGTTTTCTGTAGATGAGTTGTAATTATCTTAGTAAAAATTTTGTATAAAACTGATAAAAGACTGATAGGTCTGTAATTTCTAATATCTTCTTTATCACCTTTTTAAAATATTAATATTAACACTGCATTCTTCCAATCATCTGGCACATCTTTATCATTTAGACATTTGGTATATAACTTTGCTAAAAAATTTCTATTTCTTCACCTGCTTTTTTTAATATATCAATTATAATTCCATCATGACCTGGAGCCTTCCCTTTCTTCATAAATTTAATTGCATGTCTCAATTCCTCATTCAAAATTCTGGGCTATTCGGAAGATATAAGAGGTTTAGAAGGCACTTGTTCTTTATTACTATATAATTCTTGATAGAAGTCTTCTACACATTTTATGATGTCATCTCTCTTTTTAGTTATAATGCATATTGATTATATGGCAAAATATTTAATGGAAAATATTTAAAAGACAGAATGCTTGATTTTCCGCAAGGCAAATAGATACTCTTAAATAAAGAAATAAATTACTGGATGGTGGTTTGTATAATAAGACAGAAATAACATTATTAATAAAACTAGTGATACTCGGCATTTTATATATATATATATATATATATATATATATATGCCGGGTACAATATATATATATATATATATATATTGTACCCTCACTTCCAGGAAATATGTAATAACAATCAATTAATCTAGCTCAAATAAATAATTATGTTCATCTAAAATATATCTAATAAATAATAACTATATTCTTTAATACTATCTATTATTAATTAGTTTAAAATTAACTAATAATAATATGGTTCTGTTTCTTAAATTAAATAAATAAATATCTAATATGAATCATGAGACTATGAAGTAAATTTACAAATGGCAAAACAAATACATTAAGCCAATATCCCACAAGATATCACCTCAATGGCATAAGAATACTATCCTTACTCTTATTGCTTAAACAATAAATCTATAGCTCTCCTACGTCTTTAATCAAAATTAATTAAGTAAATGATTCTTACTAAATTAATCTGAATATCTCTATCAAAATGATTTAGCTCAAAATTATCTCAGGTTCTTTTAAAATAATTCTAACATAATTTATAACTTTTGTAATTAAGTATGATAAGGGATTGAATATGATTCCCAACTTCATCTAACTAATACCAATACTAATAAAATAATAATATTAATTATCAATCTATAATTTAAGCATATCTTTTCTACCTGTAATATTACTTATGTATAAGAAATAATAATAATGTAATATAATCTTCTATTATTCATCTGGCATGTTAAACAAACATATATGGTATGATATTATAATCTGAGAATATGTGGCAATCATTACTAATATAATTCAGAGTAAATATTCTGTGGTTATTTTATGACCATCATAATGATATAATAAATGAAATTTCTTTAATGAAAATCATATCAATAAAACATTATACCTCTTAAATAATAACTTTATTTATGTTGTGCAAATATCATGTCTTAATTCTAGTTATCTGTGATTATGTAATTGTGATGTGAAGAAATTGTGTCGACACTAAGATTTATAACAAAACTTAACAAATTTATTACTACACTTTAAAAATAAATTATATACAATATGAATGAACTTTGTTTTACTCCCATTTAGGTAATATCACAAAAAAATATATTAAATAAAAAAAATATCAGATACAAAAAAAAATTGCTTTATAAGATTCTTATTATTACAATATTACCATAATATCTTTATAGCCTCCATTAAGTTTCTTTTTTAAATTATTACATTGTAAAAATATTATTTAAATTATTAATTTAATATACCTTTATTATTTATTATTTGGTTTTAAAATACTTCTATTATCTCATATAGTTATTCCTAACCTATTCATAATGTAAATAATCTTAACTAATAACATATCCATCAATCTAGACTGCTTATTACTCATCAATGTAATGTCAAATAAAATGTAAGTATTGATGTGTATTATTATAACATTTTTTTATATAAAATTATGATCACTTATATTCTTTAAATGTGATTTTTGTATATTTCTTTTACTTGTAAAAATATGCATTAACATTGAATCTCTTTAAAATTTAATGTCTAAATAATATCTTTAACAACACATTTCATTCATCATTTATTTATTTGTAATAACTAATAATGAGTCCCAAATATAAAAAGTTTATGATACCTTATTTACAAGTTATAATCTTGTACTCTCTACCCTTACTCTTATCTTTATTTTTAAAATAATATAACCCATCTTATCTTCTTTAATAACAATGCATTTTAAACTTATTCATCATTTCATATTTTAAAATACTATCTTTTACGATGCAATCCAAGCAATATTGATAGTATATACACAAGTAGGTATATGGAATAAATTAGATTTTAATTTAATAGCACTTCTATTAAACAACCATCATGGTCACAGTGTATCATAAATAAGGTATGACTATTTTACTTCATCACCTCTACTAATAAACATAATATCCAAGCAATCTATTCAGCTCTATGGAACATTACAACTTCAACATACAGTAAATGACACTACCATGAACATATACGAGCTATAGGGCTACGTTATCTATACTTGCACAATCATCACTATCATCTATACCAGCGTTTCCCAACCTTTTTTGCCTCATGTACCACTTGGTAGTATATCGTGCTAAATTGTACCACTTCGTAAAAATGATTGTATTTTGTGAAATTTGTTATTGCGAGTGTGTTATTTTATTTGCATTATACATATTATAGGGTGACCATGTATTCACATCACATAATGAGACAAATTACATTGTAACATGCCTAAACGTCATGCTGGATTTTTAACTCACTGAAATTATAAACTCACTGTAACATATATGTATGTGTTTGTTCAAAGTATCATATTTATCTACTATTTTGTCATATTTCATTTACTAATAAATGGTTTTAATAAAAACACAAAATTATAAAAACCCAATTAATATATTTTTTTATCATAATCAAATATTTTTATAAAATAAATTTAATGAGATCCTTGTGCTTGTTTCGAAGAACATAATTTTTTGAAATTTGGTTCAGAAGATGCAAGATATACCCTTAAGTCTATAGCTGCATTCAATCTGTTTCAATACTTTTTTTTAAAAAAAATATATGAAGAAAAAGCTTTCTACTAATTCCAAATGATAATAATAATTTAAGAGCTTTCTCAGAAAATTGTTCATATTCTTTAATGTTTAACCAAAATTAATTAGATTGTGTCGATAATTCTATTAAATTTTCTTTCTCTTTTCTTGATAATGATGTAGCTTTTTCTAAATTTTCTTCATAGAAGGGGTTTGAAATCCACTTATCATTTGTGTTTTCGGGTTTTGGAAAATATTCCATGAAAGACAATTTTAATCCTGTTAAATGTGCTATTATATTTTCTGTATATCTTGAGACAGACTAACCTTATTTTCAAACAAAAAAATATGTAGAGTTTCAAATTTTTCCGGTTGATTGTTTTCAATACACTGTTTCCAAAAATCTAATTTCTTAATCATACTTTCAATTTTATCATTAATATTAAAGATCGTTATCGAGTTATTCTGAAGTGTCAAATTTAAGTTCATTTATTTGCAAAAAATATCAGATAAATATGCAAGCACCTGAAGCCAATCAAAATCATACAATTTCGAAGAGAGATCAAAAGGATTGTCTTAAAAAAACAACCTGTGCTTCTTGTCTAAGTTCGAATAAGCAGGTTATATAGGGATCAACGAATTTTAATAAACAAAGACGATACAATCACAAACAATAACCTGTCACTTGTAAGCCATGTGGTGAAGTGAATGAGAGTGCAGCACTATCACAACAGTGGCGGCGACATGTCAAGTTACTGGTGGCTAACGTCTAAATTTAAAAGTGCACTCCAAAAAAAAAAAACGATATCAATTGCTGGATTTTCGATTATCGACTGTACATATTAAGAACTTTACTGTATAATATTATTCATTAAAATAATTTTTATGAATTATAGAAAAAAACGTTTTTATGATATTTTTATGATTTAATTTTTTTTATTTTTTATGTCCGCCATTATTGATTATTTTTCGTGTACCACCAACCAGCAACTCGCGTACCACCAGTGGTATGCATACCACAGGTTGGGAAACGCTGATCTATACTTATTCTGATATAAACAAATCCTACCTAAAATATTATCTTGGGTCCTATTTAACTTAATACCAAGCCTATATAACTAAATCTATTCCTACATTTTTATAACAATAAATAAATTTGTCCCAAAATAACCATCTAACTAATCGATAAGAAAAGATTATTTTATCCCTTATTAACTTAATACCTAAATACAAACAATCAGTATTGATATCCCAGTTTATTATTTTGATCACTTAAAATAAACATTAAATTCAGTTATAATAGAATCATATACTTATATTCCCTTATATTAAAATGTACTTATAATATTATTAAAAATATGCATATTCTTTAACATAAACAAATTACAAACTATGTGTATGTGTTGTGCTTTTCATACTCATTTTATACATCCACACTAAAATATACAGTAATAAATACATAGTAAAATGATCAATACTTTTATAATTGTTACCATCAATACTATGTTTTCTTTGTTGATTATTCCATTTATATTTCTGGATCATGAACTAAATAAAAACATTATTTAAATATCACTCATTCCACATCATCATACTTTAAAATATTAAATTTCTTTTTTAAAATTATTAAAGTCCTTTTTATAATAACTAATCACTAGGATAGTAAATAATTTAATGTTTTTATTTTCCTACCCTTTTCTATTTTCTAAATATTATGATAAAAGTAAGTAAAAATGACATTTAAAATTATATTACGAAAACTCCGCCAAAGTTCTTTATGGAAAATGTCCTCCTGCAGCATTTTTTGACAAAAACATCTTCCTTTAATGCAAAAAAAACTATGCATGCTCCAATAATTCCCCTTTTATGACATGTCCAATGATTCTTTTAAAGAATAAAGAAAATAAACAAAAGTAAGTCGACTTGTAAAATACTCCAATTGCAATACAAATAGTTCTGAGTTCTTCTTTTATTTCCAACAGTAATTGTTAAATGCATTTTTAATCCTCTATTACGACATATCTCTTTTTTAAAAACTTTACTGCTTTCAGTTAAATTTTCCACAGGTCAATGTCCCTGGATACAACACAGCATCTGTAGTAAGATTATTATAGTTTTAGATATCTTTATAAATACTTTTCCAAATATATTATGTATGTCCAGCATACAACAACTATTATTTTGAAGATTTTTCCAATGTAATATCAATTATTTTACTAATAATCTTCATTTTTTAAAATTTTTTTTTAAAAAAAATATATTTTTCAAAAAATCAATTCCAATATTTCTTTATAAAGAAATATTTAAGCATCTTAAGTAATTGTTATTTTACATTAACAGTTTTTTTAAAAAAAACTATTCTATTTAAAAATAGATTTCAGGATAAAAGATTTCATATTTTTCTTTCCATCTCTGATGAGCTTTTCTGAACCTTCTTCGTGAAATTCTGTCTATTAAATTTATTATTAAATAACATGATTGCTCAACATAGGCAAAATTATGTGCCTATTAGGAAAGTAATAATTCAATATTTTTCTCCCATAAATTTAAGTTCAATGATGACTCCTCCATGTTTATGTTGATATTAAATTAGATTAAATAGATTAGCAAGTAAGGAATTACTTAATTTTTCAGCCACCCATGTCTATATCATGATCTTATGATAATGAATAAATATTTTTACTTTTTATAATTTAAAATAATAAAATTGACTATTAACTAATATGTAATTAGCTAAAGTTGCAGTAACAGTAACAATGATAGTAAGAATTATAATAATAGCAATCTGCAAAATCTATGCAGCTCTTATATAACCAAACCATCTTCATATCTGATTTGTCCGTTAAACAATACTTACTTCTAATGACCCTGGGCCAAGAATGCCAGATAAAAGTTAAAACAAATAATAATTTACTATTTATTTTTTTATTATATTATTCAATTCTTAATTAATGTTCATCTTGTATTTACACTTAATAAATACTTTAAAATAACTTGTAAAAATCACATTACACTATTTATTACTATTTTTATCTTTCTTTTACACAAAACGTATTTATTTTCAAAATAAAACACAAATCTGATTTTATTTATTATATTCACTTTAAAGATCCAATTTAATATTTATAACAGATAATATTATTTTATCCCTGAATAAACAGATCTACTATTTTTAAATCTTATCTTAGAATTTTAAAATAGATTTACTTTATTAAAAAAAACTTTGCAAGCGCACATGTGAAGATCTACACATCACTTGGTCTACAAAAATACATGAGACGCTACTAATTTAAGCAAAAAATATAATAAATAATTTAATTTACAAAATATTACATAAATAATATTATAGCAAAATTTAAAATAATAATTCCAATATTATAAAATCAACCATGCACTTGTCCCACATTATTACTTTTAATTAAAGGATTTTTTAAAATATAACTATTAAATACAATTATTATTATTATAAAATAATCTATGCATTTAACTTTAAATTACTATTTTTAAAATTTACTTTAATCTTCACTGGTGGGAACTGAATGCTCTCCCATGATATGACAATATTATTTGGGTTTGCCTATACTAATAAAGTGCTTTTGCTGAAGGGGTGTAGTGTTGTGTAGTCTGCATGTGGTACTGGGTATGTCACAATGTATTCGAAAATATGTCATAGATAACCAAATGGAACCTTCTTTGGTTGTAAGATAGTAATTGTCCATAGTGGTTTTTGGCCAGAAGTTCATTTGTCCCACTTGGTAGGATCGGCCTTGTCTTTCCTACATATGAGCTTTTAGATGGTTTTGCTTGCTGATATATGTGGCAGCTTTTGAATGTGGAGAGAATGGTCGATTCTATTTTCTGAGATATATAGTGTCCATGGAGGTCTATTGTAGTGCCAGACCAACCAGTCTCCTATAGTCTATGGCACTGCTATTTTCCTTTCCTTCTCTGATACTCTCTTCACCATCAACAGTCCTCCCTCTCTTTTGTGTCTGGGGTTTAGGTCCTGATGACTCTCCAGTCCTTGCTGTGGACTGTGTTAAGTCATCAATGTACTTGGGGATCATTGTGCAGCAGCATCCTCAGGTCTTTTAAGTCAAATTCTATGGTTTCATCCAGTTTCACTATGTATGCTACTTAAATGGGTCTCTCCATTGTGTTTTGTAGGGTTATGGTGGTGAGATGTTGTCTGAAAATACTGACTACAATATTCTTCTTTTTCAGGTAGCAGACCACCTGGTAATTAAAGTTTTGCATGAATAGGTTTTAGTGGTCATTCATGACAGCCTTATTCAAAAACTCCAGGCATCAGTGATCTATAACAATAACTACTTTCAATCCCAGTAAGAACTGCTGGAACTTGTGAAAAGTCCATTAGATGGCCAGGGTCTGCTGTCACTGTATATCACCTTTCTGTGTTCCTTAGCATCTGGCTGTTAAAATACAGTGCCTCAAGTTAACTTTGGTATCCTTTCGGGAATACGACAGTGCATAGCCCTTACTTTATACTATCTGTTTGAAGATAAAAGGGTAGGATAAACTCCTTCCAAGAAGCATTCTTTTCTGTGGAAAGATTCTTATAAAACCAGTGGCAGAAGTTACAATGCCTAACGAATGATCGTTTCTGTTTGCAGTTCATTGGCCATGGGAATTGTTGGATGGCTTTTATTTTCTCTGGGTGAGACTGGATACTGTAACTATCCACTAAGTGTACACATGCACTAAGTGTACCCAAAATGTGATTTCTTCCTTGGAAAAACAGCACATTGCCAGATTGATGGTTATATTCTTGTTGTTGCATTCCTTCAGGAATTCTCACACATGCTTTATAATTTCTTGCCTGTCTCTCAAGTTAATCACAGCCTCACCCATGCAAACTGGTGCTTTTTTATCTGCTCAGACAGCATTTGGTCAAGGCACCTAAGCATTCCTATCTTACTATTTTGCAGGCCAAATGTCATCCGTTTGAAGCAGTATGTGTATGCTTCATACTTAAATGCTGTATACTGGTCATCTTGAGTATCTAGTTTTATCTGCCAGTAACTTGAGATGTGGTAAACAGTGGTGAGAACCCGTTTGTTAGTGGTTGTTAGCTAACCATATAAACACTTTCTGTATGGGTGGTAGGGTATCTCTGGCACCATAATGTTGTTCAGTTTGTGAGTGTTTAGGTACTATCACATTATACCATTTTTTTATTACCACCAGAGAATTGTTAAAGGGTAATGTTTTTTTATGATGTTCATTCAAACAATTTTTATAGCTGCTCTCCTACTTCTTTCCAGTATTGGAATGGGATTGGATAACTCCTTGTTTGAAAGTCCATCTCTTTTTTGACTTTAATGTGGTGGACATACCCCTGAATCATCACTGGGGTGTTGATAAAGATGTTCACATATGTAGTCAAGGTTTCTTTTCAAGTTTACTCAGTGTATTCACCTGGTTTACACTTTATTTGATTATCTTCCAGGATGCAGGTAACTTGAGTTTTCAGTCAGATATGTGGTTCTTCAAACAGGATAACTTATATTCCAAGGTGTGAGTTTCCTTGCTCACAAACTAATATCACTTAGGGCAGTTGAGAAAATCAATTCATTGTACTATCTCCCATAATAGGTTATTCAACATCAGGAACAGATGTTCTGCTTTCCATTTTCCAGCTTCAGTGTCAACAAGAACCGTTGGTTGCCAGTTTTTGCTGCCTTTCTATTGGCTAGGATTAATGGCAATGTATGTCTTGTCCAGCATCTTAAACTTTTTTGGCTATTCAATTTATTGTACATCCTCAAGGATGTCAGTGATGCCTGACTATTAGTATCAAGCAAAGTTATGTCCATTGTTGGGATCCACACTCACTGATGGTTGGGTGGTGGCCTTTTGATTTCTAGGATGTTGCACTGCTCAGATTATCATAAACATAATCACTTTTTCCTCTTTATTGCCCACTGTTCGCTCTTTTACCTCTCTGTTGGTTGGTCTAATTTCTGGCTGCATGTTGAGATTTTGTTTTCCTTCTGAGCATTGATGATGTCAAAGAGCTGTTTAATTTCTTGTGTACTACTGCCAATCATCTTCTTCTATACATATGGTAGTAAACTGTTTAATACTAGTGAAGATCTGGGCATCAGATCATGAGTAATCTGTCCTTGACTTCATAATTGTCAAACCATTTAGGAAGAATTAAGTTAATGTCCTTTCCTTTTTTTAATATTCCTGCTTGTGTTTCCAGTCCTGCTTTTTTTTCTACCAGAATATTTTGCTCAGTTCTGTAATAAATATTTGGAGTGTGTCTATCTGGTGTCAACTTTCTTCTCATCAGCCTTGTGCCATTTTTTCTAAGCATCTTTATGCTATTGTTAGTTCTAGTTTCTCAGTGTACTTATACAATTTGCAGCCCATTGTTAATGTTTAAATGTGCTTCCATGGGGTCTTTCCTATGTTTTCCATAAATTTTGGCATCCCGAAATCTGGACTTTTTCTGGTTTCCATTTTTTGACTTCTGAACCCATTCCTTCCAATCTGCTTGTCATCTAATATATAATTTCCATGAATGTCTGCGTCCCCTGGGTCATTATTTTATGCATCCTGTTCCATTGGTTTTGCTGACTTTTGAGTGTCACTCCATATTCCATGTCTTTCCTTTATCATCTGGAAAAAATAATTTTGCCCTATCTCTTAAGTATTTAAAAAAACATTTTATTTTATTCATCCTTATTTTATTCTCATACAAATTAACTCTACTGACTATTTTCAATGTGAAGCTCATGTCTGATGTTTTCTAAATCTGCTACATGTTGTGACCACTCATCTGATCTGCAACAGAGACATAAACAAAATATGATTCAACATTTTAACCATTTTCCAAATGTGCTGCATTTCTCTATGTCTTGGTCTTAACCTGATATCCACAAACAATATTTAAAAAAAATTATAGATTTGTTCATTTTATTCTATTTTACATAATCAAACAAATGCACACTGAACACAAACAATAAAAAAACACTTTTTGCATAGACTGGAGTCACTTCCTTAGTTGCACACAGATAACTTATAGAGCTGTCATTTTCTTTTTTAGATTATACACAATAAAAATTTGAATATATGTATATTTTGCATGGCAATGTGAAATTTTCAGAAAGCTAAGCAAAATGATTGCAAGGCCCCATGTCTGGGCATCCATATTAAATGAAAAAAATATACTCTATACTGGTTAAGTTTATTTAGACAACTAACAAGACTGGAAGGCCAAGTAGAGGCCCACAACCAACAGCTGCAAAGTTACCTCTAATCAAGCTTTTAAGTTTCAATTATGCACCTAATACCCTTGATGATACACAAATATCTTTCCCAGTATCGCATAGCTTAGCTCAAGTATCAAACATCAATTTTCAGCTCAGGGTTTTGCATGGCACCCACTCACAATGCAAGGCAGCTTCCAGTCTTTCTTTTAACATGTGTTTTCATTGTACAAAATTATGACAAAACTCATAGTATGTTAAAACAATAATTAAAGCTTCTGCTATTTTATTCAATAGCTTAGTAAATATTTCTGTTTTTTTTTTTCTCAATCAGTAGGATTAAAATTTTGTGGCTCTCTCTTCAATAGTTAAGTTAGTTTTTCTGACTTATTTACACCTCTATTATTTATTCTAGACAAACCTGCCTATAAGCCAATCACAATCTATCTCTAGCATGATAATTCTTATAATAACCCATTAGACAAATTTTACAACTATAATTGTTCAGCTATTTCCCCTCCTTAATCATAGACATTGAAAAACCTCTCGAATTCAAATTAACATTACAAAATTCTTTCTAATTAAAAATTTTTTCTTGCAAAAAAAATAGTGTGTTTACTACATGGATTTGATTTTTTGTAATGAAAATTTTTTTTAATTAAAAATAAAATTTACCAAAAGTATTAAAATGTTATTTTTGAAAAAAATACTCTTAAACATAAAACTTTATCTTTTGAAAAGTTAACATTAAATATTAAACAATTTACTAAAAAAAGAATTTTTTTTTCTCTTGGTATATATTTTTTTAAAAAATGAAAACAAACTGGTATTTAACTAAAATTAATAAAGAGAGAGAACAAAAGAAATTATTTATATGTTTTTAAACTTCTCTTTCACTTTTAGTAACATTTACATTTTATAATACATCTTAAAATTTGCATATTATAATTAAAAAACTTGACAATTATTAATAAAAATTGTCAAAAAAGTTTCTACTATTATGTGGAAAAAAAATAAACAATTTAACTAATTTCAGACTTATTATTAAACAAGTATGCATTAAAAAATTAAATACTAGTTTATCTATTAATTAAATAACATTGAACTAAACTTGAAAAGTATGCTGCCAAACTTATCTAATTATTGTTTATGTAGCTGTGTGGTTACATCATATTGTTCATTTATCTGTATCACATTATGTAGCCATGTGTATCATTAGTTTTATAAGATGGATGATAGCCATAGGGAATTTGAAAGTCTGAGTTCAAATTCCTTCTGAATATATATATTGTACCGCTAATGAACATTGTTGTTTATGTCTGTAATTTTTTTTAAAAATTAAGATAAAAATAATTTTTAAGCATCTTACATATTTACTAAAAATGAACTTTTTTTAAAGAAATAAAAACACTATTGACCCATTATCAATAAATAATCAAAGTAAATTTTGTTGGAAAAAAAATACAAAAAGTTTAATAGAAATATCATTTAAAAGAGTTTAGGAGATAGAAGTTTAATTAGATAGTTAAAGAGTTGTTTTTTTGTAAGCACAATTTATCAAAAAACTGTGCTCCATTATCTTGTTTCAGTATAAAGTTTTTCTAGTTAAATAATGAGTAGAAAGGAAAGAAATATATAATAGAATTGAAAAAAAGTTAAAGCTTTTTTTCTCACTTTCTTTGTAAAGAAAAATTTTATATTGTTTAAAATAAGCCACTGAAAAATGGGATTAATGTTTAGTCCATAAAAAGAAAATGCTTGCAAAACTTTGAAAAATGTAATTAATTAGTTTATAAGATTACTGCTTAAATTGTATTAATTAAAATAACTATCTTATCAAGATTGTTTAGATGAATCTGAATGTATTAAGATTAAGGCAAATGTAAAAATTAATTAATTAAAGAAATGTAATATTAATTGAAAGACATATCAAGTTAAGATCAAAATTAAAATAATGATAAATTAAAACAATAAGAGAGAACAATGTATATAAAGTCACTCCTATTGTTGTACAGTCTGATCTGCACTTTATGATCAAGTTATTCCAATCATCAATTTATTACTCAGATTCATGTTATTGCTATACAGTTGAAGCTACAATTTGCTTGATTATTCATCATAAGTTTGAACAGAATGCAGAATCCAAACAATTAGAGATCCAGATAAATAGGAAAAGCAGTAGTAAGCCATTGAATTACTGCTGTGGTCAATGTCCATGCAAAAGTCACAGATCTAGCAACATGCATTGCTAGACAATGTTAGAATATTCAGCTGGGCTTCAGGCCCCCAAAAACCCCAACAAAAAGAAAATCAACTGAACATGGCCTGAACCAATGCCCAGAAAAATGTCTAGATTTTAAGTAAATGCTGCCACAAACTTTCTCCCATTGTCAGCACAAAAAATGGAAAACAAGCTTTGGAAGAATTGTTGGAGATGAAAAAGCCAACCAGTTGGAGACTGACAGTCATGAAAACCTAGGTAAAAATATTTTAAAATACAATCTGATCAGAATCTAGACTTTTTAATTTTAATGAATGAACATTAATTAACTGATTACTATAACTATAGCCTAAAGTCATTTATATTTTTCTTATGTAAAATTTAGTGTTACTTTATATTGTATTAATTATATATGTGTGTAAATAATTAAATATTGTTTTCCACAATTGTTATTTTGTTTATTTTCTCACTCTCTCTTGTCACTGCATCTCCAGTAAATTAGTGTAGAGTTACTTTATGTGTTAAGTAAATATGCTTGACTTTAAGACAGAGTGTGAGCTAGTCATGAGATATTTCAAATACTGAATTGTGGGCCTTTCATCAAAGCATGCTAATTATGAATTATGTTTAGCTGATGCCTGAAGTTTACTTCTAAACAAATAAAATGCTTTTGATGGCAGGGGTTTGAATCTAGCAGTCAAGGTGGGCCAAGGTCTGAAAATGTGATCATTATGCTTTGCATGGGTATCATTGATGGCTCTTCTATTGATGGTATTCTCCCCTCTTGTTGAAGTGTCAGTTCTTTCATGTAAGATAAACTCTATAAAATTTAAAATTATGTTAATTAAGGTTTAAAGCCAATTAAACAACCTATTAAACAGACCCAGTTTATATATATATATATATATATATATATATATATATATATATATATATATATATATATATATATATATATATATATATATATATATATATATATATATATATATATATATGTACCCTAACTTCCAAGAAATATGTAATTATAATCACTTGATCTAGCTCAGATAAATAACTATGTTTATTTAAAATGTATCTAAATCAACATTAACTATTTTTTAATAATATCAAATTATCAAATTAGTTTAACTAATAAACAATAATACAGTTCTGTTTTATAAAATTAAATAAATGAATATTAAATCAAATTATGAGACTATGAAGTGAGTTTACAAGTGGCAGAGTGAATACTATAAGTTAATATCCCACAGGATATCACCTTAATGGCATAAGAATAATATCCCTACTCATATTACTTAAATACTACATTTATAGTACTCTTACATCTTTAATCAAGATTAATTAAGTAAATAACTCTTAACAAATTAATCTGCATATCTTTATTAAAATTAATTTAACTCAAATTATTTCAGGTTCTCTTAAAATAATTCTAAATTATTTATAACTTTTGTAATCAAGTATGATAAGGGATTTAATATCATTCCTAAGTACAATTCAATAATACTAATAATAACAAAGTAGTATCACTAATCTTTAATTTATAATTCACTTTCTTATCTTTCTACTTATAATGTTGTTCTTGTATATCACATAATAAAAGTATAATATAACCCTCTCTCATTCATATGACATCTTAGGTAAACATGTATAATATGATATTATAATCTGAGAATATGTAGCAATCATTACTAATATAATTTAATGTAAATCTTTGGTAATTATTCCATGACCATCAGAATAATACAAAAGATACAACTTCTTAAATAAAACATATGAATAAAAAACATAACTCTTAAATAACAATTTTATTTATGATGTGCAAATACTGTGTCTTCATTATAATTATCTGTGATTATGTAACTGTGATGTGAAGAAATTGAGTCAACACCAAGACTTATAAAACAAGTTTAACAATTTTATTAACAAACTTAATAATAAAATTATTTATATTATTTACAATCTGAAAGAATTTTATTTATTCACTTTTAAATACTTTTCTAGTACAAATTAAATGATTTTAAATATAGGATACAGAACATTCTTTTTAAAATATCTCTTATCTTTAAAATACTATTATATAATTTTTTGTTACAGTTATTAAATTTTATTAATTCAATAAGTTTTAAAACATATAAGATAATACTTTTACTATGAACTTATTCTTGTTAGCATTCCATCATCAGATTTTCAATTGGATGGACAGTTGAAGAGTTGGGGTGTGTAGTAGATTGGAGCCTGTCCATTAAAGTATGAGGATTGTCTATCTTAATATATATCTGAGCACTTATAGTATATATGTGTGGAAGATGATAATCTGGACCAACTGATGATTGCTGGTTTAGCATGAAATACGTATATTGGTGATCATTTATCTTTTCAGCATATATGTGCTTGAGTGCATCAGTGTTATTAGATAGAGTGGAGAGTGATGGATCATCTGAAAGTCTGTGCTCATATACCCTATAATTTTAAAAAAATAATTTATTATTCTGTATAGTCATTCTTCAATAAATAATTATGTGAACGACCTTGATTTATATCATACCATCAAACTAAGCTGCTTACTAATTATTACTTTAAACTTCAAATATAATGCATGTATTAGTGTGTTGTCCTAAAATTACTTTTATAAGACTTATGATTACTTACATTCATTGAACACATTCAGTCTATTACCTTTTCTTGTAAATAAAAATATGCATTAAAAGTATGTCTTTAAAATTCTTAATAAGTACGTACTATCATTATAAAACTCTTTTAATTCTCAATTATTTATTTTACAAAAAATAAATAAATATTTTTAAATATAAGAAGTTGTATGATTTTTTCACTGATGAAATTATGTTCTTATAATTTTTTACACTTATTTTACTCTAAGTAACATAACTTATCTTATCCACTTTAATAACATTTCTGTATTTCCAAACATTTATTATTTTCGATTTTAAAATGATCATCCTTTACAATGTAGCCCAACAAATTTCAATAATAAATAAACAAGTAGGTATATGGTATACACTATAATCTCAACTCAATAACACCTTTATCAACTAATCATCATTGTCACAGTGTACAAGAAATGAGGTATGACTTATTTGTCTAATAAACTCTACTACCAAATATAATGTCCAGGCTATTTATTCAGCACTATGGCACATTAAACTTTAACACATAGAAAATAAACACTGCCATGAATATATACAAGATATAGGGCTATGTTATCTATACTTGCATAATCATCATTATAGTATACTCTTGTTCCTATATAAATAAACTCTACATACAATATTATCTTGATCTTATATAACTGAATATGAGGATATTATCATTAAAAATCTATCACTTTACATCACCAAATTCATTTCCACATTTCTATAATAATAAATTTCATTTTTAGAATAACAGTCTAACTAACTAATAAGACAAGATTATTTCATTCTTTGATAGTTCTCAAATTTAAGCATAAACAATCAGAGTCAATATCATATTTTTAATACTTTAAATTACTCAACTAAACCATCCAGTTCAGTTATAATAGAATCATATATTTATATTTCCCTTATGTTTAAATATTTTTATGATATCGATAAACTTATGCATATTCTTAAAATAACTAAACAAATGATAAATTATGTGTAGGTATCGTGTTTTATATACACATCCATACATCCACACAAAATAATAAAATACATTATAAAACCATCAATAATTTACATTATTACCATAAGTAATTTCTGTTGGCAATTACTTAGTAGATGTCTTCTGGGTCACAAAGTAAATAAAACATTTTATTATCATTTAGTCCACATTATCATACTTTAAATGAAATAAGTTTTTTTAAAAAAAAAATTATTAAAGAGTTTTTTCTTTACAATAAAATTTTAATTACTAGGTTAGTAGATAATTTAATGTTCTATGTTCCTATTCTATTTCTATACTGTGAATAAACATTACTATAAATTTTTTTAGTAAAAAATAATTTAAAATTATATTTACAATAACTCCATTAAACTTTCTTGCAATTAAATGTTCTTTTTTCGATGATAAGATCATTACAGGAAGTGTCTTTTTCTCCTGGTAAAACATTAGAACACACTTTTGACACCAATAATTATGCATGCTCCAATTCTCCATGTTGCAACATAAAATCCAAAATGACTGTTCAAGTTAAATACAGTAAGTATACTTTTATTCCATAATATCCAAACTGATATAATTAATATTTTTTATCTCCAAAATTTTAAAATATTCAGGCATTCACTACTATGTAAATTTCTAATTTAAATATCTTTGATATTCTTTGTTAAGTCAATTTTTAAATTCTTCTAACATTTCCATATTTACTGACGTTCAATGTCTTCTGATGCAAACAATAAACTTCCTCCATTATTCGCTGATAACTTAAATTATTTCCACAAATAAATTCAGAAAACTTTTTGTATGTCCAGCATACATTAATTACTAAATTGGAATATTTTTTAAATATGTTATAAGTCATATTTGCAAATGATCTTAATTTTTATATATTTTTTAAAAAAAATCCAGTTTTAAAATATTTTCAATATTTCTTCAGAAAGAAATATCTCAGCATTCCAAAATAATTGCTTGGTCAAATTTAAAGGTTTTTTCTTTTAAAAGCATTTTCCCATCGTATATTAAAGAAGTTTTCTTAATAAAAATATATTATATCATTTTACTTTATATTTTTGCTGAAATTCTTTATATTTTCTCCGTGACGTTCTTTTTATGAAATTCAGTCATAAATCAATATGACTTATCAACACAAGCAAAATTATATGCTTAATACAACAATAACACTTGAATATTTCCATCAATCCTTTTACATTTAGTGATGACTTCTCCATGTTTAATGACAAATTGGACAAGCAGATTGACAAGTAAGGAACTACTTATTTTTTAGCCTCACATTTTTATAATACGATCTTATAATAATAGACTACTGTACTTTTATAAAACTGAATTTATATAAAATTGACTATTATGCTACTAAATACTTTACCAAAGTTGTAGAAATACTGATGATGGTATAACAGTATATTGGTATAATGAGACAACAGTGTAATAGTAACCTGGAAATTTTCTGCACAGCTGTTTTATACGTCCCAAATTACACATTTTCATTGGTCAATTTCAACAATGCTAACTTCAACAAGCCTGGGAAATGAACACCAGATCAAAATTAAAACTAATAATAATTTATTAAATATTTATTTTTATTATATTATTCAATTTTCAATTAACTTTCATATTTTATTTACACTTAATAAATACTTTAAAATAACTTTTAAAAGTCACATTTCAATGTTTATTACCATTTCTACCTTTATTTTAAACCTAATGTGTTTATTTTCAACACAAAACATAAATCTAATTTCATCTATTATATTTATTTTTAAAAACCTAATCTAATATTTATAACAGATAACATTATTTTATTTTCAAGCACAGGTGTGAATATTACACATCACATGATTTACAAAACTAAATGAGACACTAATAATTTAAATGAAACTAAAATAAATAATTTAATTTATAAAATATTACATAAGTCAATATTATAGCCCAATTTTTAAATAATTATTTTAATATTATTAAACCAAAAATACAATTTTCTCCCTACATTATTACTTTTAATTAAAGGATTTTAAAATATAAATATTAATACAATTATTATTATTAAATAATCTATTCCTTTAACTTTAAAGCATTACTTTTAAAATTTACCTTAATTATTATTTATAAGACTTCTTAAATCAGCATGTCCTATGGCCAGTTCTCCCAACCATACAATCTTATAATGATTTTTAGCTAACTATTTTCTTACAAATACCAACACAATATTATACATCAATTATTTTACTTGCCTTAACTAAATTATTCAAAGATCATCAACACACAACATACATCACCCCTTACTTAACTTTAAAATTTAAAAATTTCCAGTAAATTGATAGAAATAATCCTATCTAACCTAAACAAAAGGGTACAATATATATATATAATTTCAAAATAATTGGAAATGAACACAAATAAAACTTTTATACCTATTTAAAGATATACTCTGGAATAACAGATTTCTGGTTAAATAATAATTTTATTTAATTCTCATCTTGATACTTAGAATAAATCTAAAACAGGCTGTAGTAAGAATACTTTTTTAAATAAAAAGTACATTTATTATATGAAAATTATAAAATTTGATTTAAAATTTTTCCATCTGATTTTGTTTGCAATATTAAAATATTTTTTATATAAAATTGGTTTTCATTAATGTGACTTAAAATAAGTTATTAATTATTTTTTTTATCAAGTAAAAAAAAACCTTAATTGTTGTGTTTTCAAATTCCATGATACACTATAAAAAGTGAGTTTGTATGAAAAAGGCTTGTCAAGTTATAAAGGGAGGGTGGATATAGAGTGCATACCAGATGCTGCTAATTTCATGATTGTCATCTTTAAATTCCCATGAAAATATGGACCTGTTTTTTGTGGTTTATAACCCATATATGTGTACTAGATTGATTTGCTGACTGTCTACCAAGAATTACCTAATATATGCATAACCTAAAAATGTGAAGAAGTCTTCCTACAGTTTTATCTTTGACAGGTTTAAAATAAGCCAGTTTAATGAGAGGCTATTGTGCTACATATTATAAATATGCTTTTATCTATATAAAAATGGACAAACAAATTTACTTCACCTGTGTTATATATACTACATATAAAAGATCTAGTTTGTATAATGAGTATAATGTATTATCTATTGAAAATGACATTATTTTGACCATCTACCATTGCAAGTTTTATTTTTTATTTCAGCAAATAAAATGCAAAAATTCATAATTAATATGCTTTGAAAAACAATTATTGATCACTTATGTAATTTTGAGACATCTTTACAAATATTAAATGATGCACAACAATTATATTTTTAATAATTACTTATTAATGAATTTTACATGTTTATGTGTGAAATTTATTTATTTTATTTCTAAAGAGGATTAGCTGAATTGAAGAAACTGTCTCATGATCAAAAAAAAAAAATTGCCAAAAAAATTTTAACTATGAAATGAAATTTAATTTTTTAAACTATCTTCTTCTGGAATTTAAATTCCTATCTTACTTCCACAATAATACATATCTAAATAAAACAAAAAAATTAAAAATGACTTTTTCACTTGTCAATTATTATTTTACAAAAATGTTATATTTATCACTATGCTGGCTTTTAATGTTTTGGAAAAAATGTATATTATTTTGGAAATTTTTAAAAATCATACCAAATTATGAGTCATATGTTCTCCAAAAAAATTTGTGCTTGCTTGTTTGATAAACTTTATGCTCAAGTTTACCATGAAATATTTGTACTTTACATTATATTTATACTAAATATTTTTAAAAAGGCATAAATGTGTTTTTACAGTTAGGAAATTCAGTATGTTTACAGATTGTATATAATATATATTGTTATATAACATACCAAAGCACTTTTAAAACATAGTTAAATGGCATTTGTATTGATATTGTGTTAAGTTGATGAGAGCTTCACATCTTACTTCCATACAATATATTTAGCAGAACAAATTGTTACTGTATAATTCAGTGTAAATAATTATATAATTTTGATAAATGAGTGTATAGCAATGTTTCTGCACTATCACTAAATTTTGTATTACTCCTCATAACTTATATCTATTGAAACAGACAGATCGAAGGATCGATCTTAGTTTCATAGTTTTCATTTTGAAGTACATCACTATTTACCCGCAATGAGGCTTTTTCTATTCCAGGCCACATAAATTTTAAGTTAGTTATTTTATGCTTTGTTTAAAAGAATTTAATGTAAATATTACAAGTATAAATATTACAAATCATGATAAATAATATTCGTGTGTGTGTGGTTTGTAGGTTTATATTCGCTCAATTTAAAAGTTTCATTGCGTGTATATTTTTTTTAAAATTTTAAATCTTTCAAAATTATACAAAGTCATTTTAAAATGCTGATCAAAAGTCACATTCCTTTGATCAGTATTTTTAGTCAAATCTTACATGTACAAAATGTATAGAATAATTAGTTTGTACTTTGAAAGTTAAGATAATGAATTTCAATTTTGTATTCACAAATTCCTATGTAATTATTTAGTTTGTCAATTTAGAATCAAGTATTGAATTTAGAAATAAATGTAAATCAAACAATGGAAATGAGAAATGTAGGACTCTTATCAAGAAAGGCGAATGCAATTGTATAGTCAAAATTAGATATTGCTGGAGGCCAGAAAATCAAAGGAGGCGGAGTCATGAACAAAAACTATGCAGAATGATCAACCGTAGCTTTTTATGTTATAATATACTGGGGGACTCTACTTTTGACTTTTCTGTGCTTAGACCATCTCGGGCTACAGCAAAGTAGTTGTTCCAGAGAAATCATCTCAACTGTGATTAAGAAGTTGCCCGGTAGATTGCAATAATGTTGGGCTAAGTCCAAGAAGCTGATCCCTGTTCTGCCGATTTAAATCTTTCGAACCGCTGATCTATAATGTTTCCTGTGCTTCCAGTTTTCTCAATTCCAACCTTTAAATTAATCATGCCATTCTAAGGAATCCAAAATGCGCGCCTACGTTCTGCATAAACATTACCGCAAGGAGAAAAGCCGGACGAAGAAAGAATGGTAACTCTTGTTACATGAACTTTTTAACTTTCCTCTAAGCTTAATAATTTTATTATTTAATCTGTTATGAATTAATCTAAGTAATTACATGTAAATTTCTTGTTTTCCTTTGTTAAAATGTTACACTAAAGCCTGTCAATAAATTTCTTCTCTAATATTTCTGTGCTCTAGTCTTTAGATGATAATTTACTAATATTTTGTGCCTAATAGTAATTCATTAGTGAATATACTTATATTTTTATTATTACTTACATTTACAAACAAAGCGATGCCAATAATAATATTTTTCAATTCTAGTTAAAGCCATTAAAGTTTATTTCATAGTATTATTATTATATTCATTTTAAAAGTAATTTTCTTTTATCGAACTAAAATTGGTTCGTTTATGTTGAGTTGAGAAATATTCAAGTACCTGTATTGTTCCTTTTATTTTGTCAAAATGATATTTTAATCTCTGCTCCAAATAACAAATATTTAAAATAAAGTCTAAATTTTTATTATATTATTTTTTTTATATATGAACGGAGTAATAATATAAAGTGAATATTTTTGTTACTATTATTACCTTCCGAACAACCTGGGGAGTTATGGGTTTCAGAGTGAAATTAATTAATCGTTACTTTTGTGATCTTTTGATTTCGCCATGTTTTATTTGAATAGTCATATCAGATTGTTGCGTAGAAAATGTTACGGAGAAATAATCAAGGTTTTATATAGTTTCGCTTTAAGTCCACTTCCGATCACTCTTCCTCAATGTTACTGTGACAGTGCCTTTTCCTTCGCCTAAATTGGCGTCTCGTTTTTACTACCAATTGGAAAGAAAGAAATTCTTCTCCAGATAATCTCTTGGATCACCGGGGTTCGAAAATGATCCCGGCTGGTTGTAGTGTCCCGGATCTACTTGGGGGCATTAAGACTTGTCAAAGTACAAGCCGCCCGGTCTTCCGTCAATGCACCACAAGTTATTATTGTAGTATATCTTAATCTCTGAAACCATCAGTACATCATTATTATATTATATTTTATATAAAGCTCCTCCAATTATCCGTATACGTAATAGTTTGAATCTATTAAAATCAAACAACTTAATATAAAATAAGAATTAAATATTTTAAATGCTCAAATTACTCTGACTCCCATATGAACTCGTACGACCATTTAAAACATATAAATATTGGCATGCGTTTTGTTTATCAGTCTAAAACGATTATTAAGGACTAGTAGCAAATTATTATAAATATACGTATGAAATTTTTACCGTATCTGTACATAGTATTCAATGATTTCAATAATTATTAAAAATTTATCTAATTTATTTTTGTCTCTCTTGTCTTATTACTCTCGAAATCTAGTTAATCACCTGCTGTCTGTATCGACAACTTAAATATATATTGAATTATTAACCGTACCAATATCTCGAATATAAGATATATATGAATAACTGATTGTAGGTAATTTAGTCCTGTTTTCCGACGAGCTAGTAAAGGGAAAACCACGTACCGTTGTTGTGTTGTTCATCGGCTGGTCATGCCAGGGGTTTGGGTTTGAATTTAGTTTGCATTTTGGAATTTATTCCTAGACGTGGACTGGGTTTGAATTCAGATTACGGTGCGTGATTATGCATGGTGATTTTACCAGTACACTATATTATAACTAAAAGGCATAAACATATTAAAAATTATTTACAATCTTAACACAATAACCATTTCTACTACTACATGCTGCATTTTTTTCATTATCAATTGAACATTCAAAAATATTCTGCAGATATGATATAGCAAAATAACCAGATAATCATTGTACATAAAATTGTTTACTAATTAAAGTCCTTCAACAAGAGTTTATTGTGTTATGAGGTGTGCAACATGTAAGCTAATATTGTATAGGGTGCCATAAAGTAATTTGACAAGGTTATACAATGAAATTTACTAAATTATTTATGCATAAGAGTGTTGTTATGTTATATTTTCTGTATGAAAGTATATATGACATTAAGGAGGGTTTTGGTTGTACAAAAAGCTAATAAAAATTAAATTAAAAGATTTTATATGAAAATTATATAAATTACAATAAAATGTCTTAGAAATAAAGTATTACATGCAATAATAATAAACATAATGTGAAAATTGTGGAATAAATTATTAAAATGTATTAAAATAGTAATAAATAATATAAAGTGTTTCAATTTAAAAGAAACTAATAGATTATAAAAACTCCTAGTTTATTTTATCAAAAATAAGAAAAAATCAGGAATATATTGCCACAACTCATGGAAGTATGTCAGTGTTAGAAACAATAGATTTTTAACAGTTAGATTAAAAATAAGATAGAGAAATAGTCAATCTTATTTTGAGTTGTGAGATTCAAAAGCAAAAAGAAAAATGAAGCAATTGAATATTTCATGTAATTACAAAGAAATCAAGTTATATATATTACATGACCTACTTTAATGAGCTTGTATTATAAATGCCATAGTATGAGTGTGCAAATAGCTCTTAATAAGCTTTTCAGTATATCTTCAAATTCAGACCAGTTTCTGGTACTGGATTTCTCAGTGAGGTGCTCTGATATTCACACATTAGATTTAAAATACCAGGCACAGTCCAGCACTTTACTAAATGGATAACTATTAAGTAGAAAATCTGAAAAATTCAGATATCAATGTCTTCCAATCCAGTTATCTAACTTAAATAGCCATGTGGGACTGACCTAAATTCAGATACACTATAGATTAATGACAGTAGCAATATAAAATCACCAAAGCCTTAACAGCAAAAAATAAAATTACAAAGAAATCAAGTCATATATCATATGAGCTAATTTAACAAGCTTGTATTACAAATGTTATATAATGAGCTTGCAAATGGTTCTTAACAAGCTTTTCAATCCCATATGACTATTTAACCAAGATAACTGGATAGGAAGACCTATACATTAAATAAAGTGCTGGGTTTGGCATAGTATTTTAAACCTAATGCTTGAATATCCTAACATCTCACTGAGGAATCCAGCAGCAGATACTGGTCTGAGGTTAAGGATATTCTGAAAAGCTTGTTAAAATCTATTTGCATGCTCATTACCTACCATTTCTAATAAAATCTTGTTAAATTAGGCCATGTGACATATGAATTGATTTCTTTGTAATTTTATTTTTTGCTATTAAGGCTTTGATGATTTTATATTGCTAAATCTATTAATATATAGTGTATCTGAACTTAGTTCAGTCCCATATGGCTATTTAATATAGCTGGATTGGAAAACATGAATGTCTGACAATTTCACATTGAAAACTTAATAGTTATCCATTACACAAAGTGCTGGGCTTCACCTGGTATTTTAAATATAATGCTTTAATATCCTAGCACCTCACTGAGAAAGCCAGTAGCAGAAATCAGTCTCAGGTTGAGGATATTCTGAGAAGCTGGTTAAAAGCTTTTTGCATGCTCATTATATAACATTTATGAAATTAAAATAGACATCATACAGATGTTGAACCAAAATTGAAGATGTTAAAATCTAGAAGTCAAAGATAAATTCAGTCATATTTTTTTAAAATTAATGAGTGAATTCTTGCTTTATTGAAATTGCATCAACCATTATTAGGATGATTGAATAGATAAGAAAAACATATTAACTGCCTGAAATTTAACCTGATCTTTTATAAATTTGGCCATGCTATTTAGAAAAAAATATTTAAAATGAAGAGAAAAAAATGCTTAAACCTCAAATTCCAATGCCAGGAAATAGATGAAGGACATTATAACAATTTCTAATGAAAGGAACATATTTATGAATAAAATGAACTAATGCATGTCATTGTGGGAGAAATATTAGTGCAAAAATCCCTTCCTGTGTAAATTAAAAAAAAAAAATTACTCATTTCGCTGTTATCCAAACATATTAAACATTTTATGTTTTACAACCTTTTAGTATATATTTCATTTTAATAAATTTTATTTTATTATGTATAAAATGTTTATATATTATATTATTTAATGAATGGATTAAAAGAAAAAGTGAATGTTTTATTAATAAAGTGAGCATTTGATATTAAACAACTATAAATATTCTAGCTGTGTTTTAATGTAAGAAAAATGCAAACTATGCTTCATCTTATTTTTTACCATATAAATGCTCAGTTAAAATATTCTCTTTAAAAAAGAATTATCTATTGTCAGTCAATATATAAAATTAGGTGAAATAATCAGCAGATTATCATATCCACTTTATACATGTGAAGCTGCATTTTTCTAAATATTTAAAAAGATATATCCATGTGCTAAAATAATTAATAGTTATATAATTATTAGACTACATTTCTTGTAAAATTCATTGGACTTCATTTGTAAGCAAGTTATCTCTCTTTGATTACTGTGAGTTAGATGTGTAAATAAATCTTATAAATGCAGTTGTTAAACTACTGTTGAATGGCGAAAATATCTCTATATGGTGAATTTTTTTCATGGTTTTGTCTGATAAATACAAGGTCAGATTTAAAATAAGAATGACAAACACTTAGAATATTATTAAATTCAAGTTCAGATTCAAAAGATTCATTTCTATAACTAATTTGAGTTATTATTAAATCAACATTGGAGCTTATAATGCTCCTCTCTAGAATTGTCTTGGTAAAGAAAGTGTACTGACTAATAATTCCATATTAAGTATATGCAAATGGTAATGCCATTTCTGCGGCTGCCCTTACAGCTAATACATTTATATTGTATTAACCCATTGCTTAGGCTGCTTTACATGACATTGCACAAAAATATTACTACCTGTTTTGTGCTTTAAAACTATTTACGCATATTTGTTCTATTCATAGCTGATTACCATATCACTTGAGGGTGTTTTAATTTCAAATCGGTACAACTTTTCAAATCTCCATAATAGAGTAATGTCATTTATATTTAAATAATGTTGTTAATTACTAATAATTGTCATATGGTCCCCACCCTTCCCTAAAAAAATGTTAATATGTAAAAAATTGGCAAAGGGTATGTTTCAACAGGCTTTAGCAAAGCTCACATGCTAAGTTACATTTTAGCATGGGAAAATATATGAGACCAATAAAAGGTCTGACAAAAACGTGCAATTTTTCAACATTTCAGAATTGCAGAGTACAAAAAGTGAGGGAGACTGTGACCTTTTTTCAGGCACACAATGTCCTCCCAAATACCAGACTATTTTTATTACAGCAATAAAATAATGAATAAGTTCAAAAAGTCCAAAGTTTGTGTACTTTTTTTTATTTCATTAGAAACTGACAAGTATTTGGATTATCTTTTTTCAGCAGAGTTAAAATAAATGACTATTTTTGTTGATTTTTTGTTAATAATAACAAAGTATGAAAGCCCCCCCCCAAAAAAAAAAAAAAGCAGTTTATTGTAGAAGCCAAAAAAAAAAGGTAATTTAAGTAAAATATAAATAAAAGTAAAAAGTGAGAAAAAGATGTTTAAAAAAAAAAAAATATTGTCTTTTTGTTACATTTATTTTTTCAAGTGTGGGGATGGGGGTTTCAAAACACTTTTTTACCCCCAAAAAATACAAAAGAAGAAGAAAAACAATTTTGTCAAACAAAAAAAAAAAGGTAGAAAAAATTTGAAACAATTCCCAAATAAATGCATTATATTTTTTCAGCAGGGTTAAAACAAGTGGGGTTAAATTAAATGACTATTTTTGTTTACTTTTTGTTAATAATAACAGTATGAAAGCCCCCCCCCCCCCCAACAAAGCTGTTTATTGTAGAAGCCAAAAAAAGGCTAATTCAAAGGAAATATAAATAAAAGTAAAAAGTAAAAAAAAGTTGTTTAAAAAAAAAAACAATTATTGATCCGAGTGTGGGGGTTTCAAAACAATTTTTGAACCACCAACAACACGAATGTTACTTTTGATTTAATAATAAGAAGAAAAACAATTTAGTCAACCAAAAAAAAAAAAAGAAGCAGAAAAGGTAGAACAAAGTCGAAACAAGTCCCAAATAAATTCTATTATATTTTTTCGGCAAGGTTAAAACAAGTTTTTTCGTTATGAAACAGTCCAAAGTTGTTAAAATCGGAAAAATAAAGACAAAATAAATTCCCAAAATTTGTTGAATAAAGAAAAATGTCAGGTTAAAAAAAAAAAACAACGAAAATAAATATAAAAATTTGTTTAATAAAAAAGAAATCATATT
This sequence comes from Epiperipatus broadwayi, assembly GCA_028023455.1. NCBI lineage: Eukaryota > Metazoa > Onychophora > Udeonychophora > Euonychophora > Peripatidae > Epiperipatus > Epiperipatus broadwayi. The sequence continues at coordinate 760,882 of JAQFVV010012742.1, read as the reverse complement.
ATAAATGAAATAGAAATTTGTTTAATCAAAAAAAAAATCATGTTATATAAAAAAAAGTTGTGGTGGCCTGGTAACGTTACATTTGATTGATTTTGTATAGCATCAATGCCCAACCGGCCATGCCTGGATTTCACGTGATACCTGAAAAACTATTATATAAAGTTAATGAAATGAATAAATGTATTATATTGTAAGGTTTTGCCATATGTAAGTTTAGATTCTGGAATAAATGCTAAGGATTTACCTTATGACAAGCATGATCAATCATATAATTAATAATGTAAAATGAATGTAAATAAATTTTGGATATTTCCCAAATAACTACTATTGACATCCATCATGAATGTAAACTAATAATTAAAAGATAGTAAAAAATGGATATTAACACAAACAATTTATAAATAAAATTAACATAAATTCTTATGATATAATATGTGATGTAATCATGGGTAAAAATACATTGTATCATGCCTGATAATTATAATACCTTGTAAATAAAGTTTTTATTATTTCTTTAATTGTGTATAATCTTCTTTATATGTAAAATTGTTGTCTTATCAATTCCATGTCCATTTCATGGGAAGTAGCTTATGTTTAAATAGTTGTGGTATAGTTCTTATTATTGTCACATGTTTAAAAAATAATTTCAGTTTGAATAAAGTATATAAATGAACTATATGTGTAATACATTTTGTGCTGCTCAATATCAGCAGGCATCTAAATAAATTAAAAATAAATTTACACTATATATAGTGAACTTTTTGATTGCAATGGTATTGTGAGGTAGCTGTCACTTCATGTTTAACATACTAATTTGTAATATTTAGATAAATAAAGATCAACATTGGAGAGTTGATTGTTTTGGTATATGGTATAAGTTTTCTGAAAACAAAATATTCAACTTAATGTGGTTAAAGAAAGCTGCAGTAATAATATCAAATATGCCATTTCTTGAAATATTTATATAAAAGCTGCATAAGTGTATGTTGTGCAAATATGCACCAAAATGTTATTTTCTGTACAGATAGCTAAATTAGTGGACCAGTAATTAAATATTTTTATCATGTTATTTATTTTTTATCTAACCATCAAAGTACATTTTTATTTTAACCTGAAAATAAAAAGTATTGCTATGAATTTCATTTTTCAAAACTTTTTTACAATCTTAATTTTGTAAATATACTTTTTTAAATTTTGGGTATTTCTGTGAATAGAGTTACTTGATTGATTAAAAAACAAAAGTTAATCAACTTCGACATTGTGATAAAGAATATATTTATTAAAATATATTTTCATTATTTATATTGATAATTTTAATTATTACATTTTTACTGTTATGGAAATTTTTTTTTTATTTGTTTATTTATATTTTACTATATGTAATTTATTTTATAAATTGATATAAATGTACAATAATAAACTGAGTTTTTATTGTTATAGGAATAATGAATAATTTAATTAGGAGCAGCTGCATTTTGCTACAACTCTTTTATTATGTGCTCTTCATAGTAATAGGAGATACAACAGGTAAGTTATATTTTAAATATTGTATTACAAATATACACAATAGTTGATTAATCAATTGAATTTTAACATTTCAACCAGAAGATTGATTTTTTTCAAATAATAAGACTAAAGAAAATTATCTGATAATTAGCAGCTATTTAAAATTCAAATCTATTTTCAAAAATTATTACTTATCAGACACTTGAATTCCGCTTTGTTTACTGGGGAAAATCAGTCCTCTAGCTGAAGTATTAAAAAATCACTGTGTTGATAAGTAATTTTATTTTCTTTCTAATTATCTATTACATATGCTTTAGTTAGATAATATTTGCAATTGTTTATATATATATATATATATATTATACCGAGACAAAGTCGGTACATGTAAACACACACACACAAGCGATGTAAAATACTCTATTTTATTTTCATGCAACTTATGATAAAAAATAGATATAGTTTTCTTTCCATACTTTTTAAAATACACTTGTAAAATAAAATATTAATATGTCTAATTAAATAGTTTAAGGCTTTAATGTAATTTACTAAAATAATATTCTCTAAAAATAAAAGTAATATGCCATTATAAATCTCAAGAAATAATGTATACTTGTATATGCCGCGGGGGTAATTAAAAAGGGGTTTATTTTAAATTATAATTGTAGTAAAAGTAAAAGCTTATAGAAATGATTTTGAGAAAGATTAAATGCTCGACTTTTAGCTAATGTAAATTTCATTGTTCTCGTAAGACACGCACACACGTATGCATCCAAGGTGTGAATGAATATAAGTTTGTTAACTGAGATTGCAATATGAGATTGCCTAAACATAAGATTGCCTTAAGCACATGGATTGAGTAGGACACGGACCCCAACGACAACTCTAAGAACATGGAACTCTGGGGGGAGATTCGATCCTCAGATAAGATCCAACCCATATAAATATCAAGCAAAATCTAAAGATGTCAGTTAAAATTGTTAAATTGTCAATTTTTTCAGATTTTCAAATTTCTTTTTTATTCAAATTTCCTTTCAATTCAAGTCAAAATTCAATTTAATTCAAAGTAAAAATTTCATTCATAAAAAGAATCTTTTTTATTTCGTTTGTGCTATCCGTATTCAAGATGATCGCTGTGAAATTAATATTTAGAGCGTCGATTGTCATGAGGGGCTAGGAAACCCTTCAGTGATTGATCGACGCTCCGCCACCAGAACATCTCCATTGCTATGAATACTTAACAATATTACCATCTGAAATTAGTGCTCCAACCAGTTCAATAATGTTCCGTGAAATACATGAATCATCCAGACTTATTACGCTCAACTTTAAAAGAAATGAATAACCTCATTATGGAAAACATCAGCTCCCATGTTCAAACCTTCACTTAATTAGAAGCAGCGGAAGACTAAGCCAAAATCCTAGGTAAACATTTTATTTTTTTCTGCTTTCATTCATCCCATACGTAAACTTTTAAGAGGCAATCTCATAATTAACTAACTTTGATTTTAAACTGTTCCGTAATTCATTATATTTAAAACTTATTATTGTAGCTTATTATTGTAATCTCAACCTTCGTAAAATCAAACACTATGCAATTCCTCAAATTTAAATCTCAGGACTTTTCAAATATGAACTTTGACCCTAATTATTATCTTATAAGCCATAACACTTACTTTCACAATATAAGAGGAAATTTATATTTTATCATCCATATTTTATTATGTATAATATGTTCTTTTCTGTGCGAGTGCATAAATGCGTGTGTGTGCGTGTAAATAAAACTTTTAATCAATATTGCTTTTTTTTATATTCAATAAATTTGTTCAGTATTTAAACAAGTCGAGCATTTCTCAAATCATTTCCTATAATTAAATCTTTATTCTATTTTCGTCTTAATTATTAATAAAGTTAGCATTTATTCATATAAATTAATTATATTACTTTAGATTTATCTTTCTTAAACTTTGTTTCTTTTTAAAATGCCATTTACAAACATCGTGCCGTAAGTAATTATGTTTATTTATTTATTCCGTAGTTAAGATAGATTTAAGATTTGGGAGGGCCTATTATAAAGATATAAATAAATGTCAATAAATTATAAGTAAAGCTGGAGTAAATAATTCTACCGGACGGTATGATATAGGGGGGATGATCTTATAGCTTCTAATTGTTTTTTGAGGTATAAATGAACATTCGTATTGGTTGCAAATAACCAATGACCAGGTCCAATGCTTGGATCGATCTATTAGTCAATCAAGCGTCTTATCCATTAGTTAGTATAGCGTCTTTAACCAGAAGAGTAATTTAGAAACAATTACATCGCGACCCTGAGTAACCCTATTGGTCCATGCTGGGAGTTTGAGCTTGTGGGCGGGATTAGACTTCGAAATCGTTTTGATATGATGTAAGGTGATGCGAGAAGTTAAATTGTAATTAAATCATCGTATCTGGCGCCCCCTTTTGTTGATAGTGAACAGCTATCGATATAAGAAAATAAATAAAGCTTTACGCTATATCATGTTTATTTCGGAGCTCGCAATCCTTATACGATCGGTTGAATAAAGGGCCGGTTACAATATATATATATATAATTTTGCTTATGAATGTTGCCTACCACTGGCAAGAAATGCCATCACACATTTCTTTCAGAAAAAAGTCAGTAATATACATATATGAATATTACGCTGACAATAACAGAAATGTGCAATCTATTGTTAAATCTCTAGATAATTTACATATATTCACTTGCAAATATACTACAATCTTTGAAGTCAGCAGTTAGTTTAGATTGTTGCCCACATACAGGCATGCTAATTCTCATTGTAGTGTTGCTTTGATACTCTATACCTAATGCCTGGTTTAGCAAAAATAGCAGTAATTGTTTATATTTATTATCATAATTGTTGACAATTATTACTTACTTCTGTAGATGACAAGTGACTTATTTTTATTAATATTATAAATGACTTTAGTAAACTACAGAAGTTCTTGCAATTAATTTCTTAAGTATCTTTAACTGAACGTACATCTAGGGTTTATTATAATAATTCACGTACAATCATCATTATATTTTTTATTATTATAATAATTATTCAATAATAAACATTGTATATAATCATAAATAATATTTTAATATTGAATAGATATATCACAATGTGAAATTAACCAAGTCTATGAATCAATAACTGTCATGTTCAATAATTTTTTACAGCATAAAAATGGTCTAATAGACTATCTTTACATTATTTAATATCTATTTATTTAGTCATTATTCGGAATAAAAACATAAAGCAAAATAATATCAGACAGTGCTTCAACTAATTTACAATTGCTATCTAGGTGGTGCATATAACAATATCTAACTTTTCTTTTTGTATATGTGATGGGGTATATCACTTGAAATCTTTAAATAAGACTTGGAAGGATGTAAAAGGTTTATGGTTATGCAGTCAGTGTATTAATATGATAAAAGAGATGAGAAAGTGTTTTCAAAGTGTAGATAGTCGAAGAATAGTAGGTCGAGAAAGTAATAGTGTAATGGAGATGATTAGTCGAAGAATAAATAAGATAGAGGAAGAACTGAAGGATGTAGAAGTAAAATTAAAATCATTAGATATAAAATGTGAGGAGATAAAGGAATTATTGAGTAGGAATGATAAGTAAGAAATAGATAAGGAGGAACAGAAGGTATTAGAGAATGTTATGGATGGAGCAGAAAAAGTAGATTATGAAACAGTATTGATAGGAGATTCACTAATTAGAGAATGTGGGGATATAATGGCAAGGGAAAATAGAAGTAGGTATGTAAGAGTATGTTTGCCTGGAGCTAGAATTAGGGATGTAGCAGATAAAGTTAAACAACAAGGTAATAGAGATGTACATGTTATGGTGGGGACTAATAATTTATTAGAATCATCAGAGAGAATAATGGATGAGTATGTAGATTTGATTATGATTAAAGGAAGAGTAGGAATAGTTGGGTTATTACCAAGGTTGACAAGAGTTATTTGTTAGATAGGGCATGTTCTATAAATGAGAGATTGAAAAAAATGTGTGAGAGAAATAATGTTATGGTTGTGGATGTGTGGGATTGTTTTATTGGAAAGAGAGAGTTATATAGTAAAGATAGGTTGCATTTAGGAAAACAAGGAAGTGAAGTTTTAGGGAGTTTGATTTATAAAGAATTTTTTTCGGGAAACTTATAAAGAGGGGTGGGTTTTTAAATTGTTATATTATTAAAAAGAATGGATGGAATATAAGAAGTAAGCAAAAGGAATTTGATTTTGATATATAGATATGGAGAAGGAATGGGTTTGTAAAATTAATGGTAAGAAAGTAATTTATAAATGTAATTGAGAAGAAAGAATTAAAAGAATTTATAAAAGAGTAGTTAGGAAAGAAGAAATTGTTAAAATTGGGTTTTTGAATATTCAAGGTGGTAGGAAACCAGAAAAGTGGATGGAATTAAATAAAACAATTGAAAATGAAAAGCTTGAGGTATTAGCAGTAGTGGAAACATTTAAGAGAAGAAGAAGAACCTATTTTGGAACAGTTGGTATGGCAGGGTATAAATAGAAAAGAAAAAGAAAAAAGGGGTGGTGGTATAGGTGTTATATCAAAAAAATATTTAAATATTGTTAAATGTCAAGAACACTTGTGATTTGAAATAAGGTTGGGTAGACAAGAATGGATGGTGGCTATAGTTTATATAGCTACTGGAGATAGTCAAATTATATTGGAGTGGAATAGTAACATATACGCATGTTTAGTTAAGGATATACAAAGTTTTAAAGAAAAGGGGAAGAGAATAATGGTTATAGGGGATATGAATGGACATATTGAAGAAATTGATGATGTAGATAATAAAAATGGACAGCTTTTGAAGAATTTTTGTCAGAAAGTGAATTTGAGTAGTGGAAATTTATTAAATATTTATGAGGGACAATACACATGGTCCAGAAATAATATATTTCACACAATAGATTATGTATTGGTAGAGAAAGAGGGAATAAATAAAATACGGAAAATTATGGTATTTGATAATGAAGAAAAAGTATGCACTAGCGATCATAATTTCATTGTAATTCAAATGGTTAGTAATGTGATGGTGAACAGAAATAAAAGTAGAAATAATAGTGAAAGATGTGGATGGAGAGTAAATGATAAGAATAAGTTGGAAGAGTATAAAATACAAGTTGAAGAAATAATGGAAGAATGGGTTGGGGATGAGTATAAGGATTGGTGTAAGGAAGTAGAATAAGTTGCAAATAGGGATTTAGGTGAGAATATTGAAAAGAATAAAAGTAATAAAAAAATTAAAATTAGTAAAAGTGTAAAAGAAAGAAAAGAATCATGTAGAGAATATAAGTGTGCTATTAATAATAAGGAAAGTGAAAAAGATATTAATGCTAAATGGGAAAAGTACTTAGAAAAGAAGAAGTTGGCTAAAATAGATATTTATAGAGAGAAAATGAAATTGAATAGTAAATTGTTGTAGGATATTAATAAAAGTGGAAGAGATGGAAGTAAAAAAATTTGGAATTATATTAAAAGGAGAAATGTAGGGGAGAGAGAGTTAGTATTACTAGATGATGAGGGAACTGAGTAGTTCTAGAGAAGATTTAGAGACAATCTTAAATAGTTATGTAATGAATATAGAAAAGATGTTAGATGTGAATGATAGAATGTTAGAAAATATTAAAGAATATAGTAATGGGAATATTAGCTTTTCAGAAAATGAACTAAATGAGGTAGAGAAGAAATTGAAAAGTGGGAAGGCAAGAGGTTTAGATGGATGGGCAGCAGAGATGGTAATGAATTTAGGATAGAAGGCAAAAGTAAAGTTATTATCCTGTTTTAATAAAATGGCACAGAATAGAGTTTTCCCAAGTAGTTGGAGTAATACAAGAGTAAGGTTATTATTTAAAGGAAAGGGTAAGGATAATAGAAAGTTGAATAATTATAGACCGATAGTGGTAACATCAGTTTTATATAAAGTTTTCTCGTATATGGTGGCTAGTAAAGTTGTAAAATGGATGGAAGGGAATAATGTAGTGTGTGAAATGCAAGGAGGTTTTAGATTAGATAGGTGTATAGGAGATAGTTTATTTGTAGTTACACAACTTATGGATATGAGTAGGAATGCAGATAGACAGTTATATTTGAGTTTTATAGATATAGAGAAGGCATATGATAGAGTAAATAGAAATAGATTATGGATAAGTTTAGCAAATTTGGGAATGGATGAAGCTTTAATAGATATTATTAAGAAATTATATGAAAATAATTATTATATATATCAATTAGAGAATATAGAATCAATTAAAGTTAAAAATGGTGTGGGCTAAGGCAAGGATACCTCATGTCACCTATTTTGTTTGTGTTGTATTTGAGTGAAATGGAAAGAGCAATAGAAAGATTAGGAAGAGGGATAGAGATACTGTTAATAGATAGTAAGGGAGTATATATTTTGTCAGGTCTTTTTTTTTGCGGATGATATATTTTTGTGTGCAGAAAAAAGAGAAGATATGGAAGTTATGTTGAGGACATGTGCAAGGGTGGGTAAAGAGATGGGGATTAAATTTAGTGAAGAAAAATCAAATATAATGATGGTTAATACTGAGGAAAGAGAAGATGTAGAATTTTTATTGGGAGATATTAAGTTAAGTGTGGTGAATAGATATAGTTATTTGGGAATTATTTTAAGTAATCAGAAAAAATATTTGGATGAATGGGAGAAAAAATTGATAAATGAAGCAAAGAAAAGAAAGGGATTGATAAAGAAATTAACAGTATTTTCATATAATAAATATGATGTAGCTAGAATTATATGGAAAGGAGTTGCAGTAGCAGGGTTAACATATGGTAATGATGCATTATATGTTAGTAAAAAGATATTAGATTATTTAGAAAAAGCTGCATTGGATGCAGAAGTATGGACAGCAAGGGAGGCAATTCAAGGAGAAATGGGATGGTCAAGTTTTCATATGAGAGATGCAAAAAGTAAAATGAAAATGTTTGGTAGATTGCAATTTATGGATAATAAAAGAATAGCTAAAATAATATTTAATTGGGTTATGAGTAAAGGCCAGATAACAAGATGGGTGAGAAAGGTAATGGTATGCAAAAGATTTGGATAAAGAATTTGTATCAGTATATTTGTACAAAAGATGGGATGATTGTGTTAAGAGGATTATTGAGTGTTATAGTAGTAAGGAATGGGATAAAAGAATAAATTTATTAATAAAGACTAGGGAGTTAGAGAGATGAAGAAATAGTATAGAGAGTAAAAAGAGCATAAATATATATAGAAATAAACAGAATATTAGGTGTGAGTTAATATATGATAATAGTAAGAAAAGTAGTTTATTGTTTAAGGCTCAAATGGATCTTTAGCTACAAAAGAATATACATGTAAATGGAAAAATATGGGTGATTCATTTTGTAAATTATGTAAGGAAGGAATTGAAAATATTAGGCATTTGTTAATTGAATGTAAATGTTTGAAAACAGAAAGGGTACATATAATGAAGTTGTGGAAAAATAAATATGAAAAGAGTGAGTGTACAGAAAGTGAATTATTGGTTTTTATGCTGGGTTTGGGAAAAGATAAGGGGGATTTAGATATAAAGGTTATAGAGTTGACAAAAATTATGTTGTGGAAATGGGATAGAGCAGATTATGGGTAAATTTAGAGTGGGGAATGTAAAAGAAAGTGGCTAACAGGTTTATCTGGGCAAATTGCTGATATATTTTTGACTTCGTTTAAGGAGAAGCTATAATACATCACATCACATTTTCATAAAATTACCTACAATTTATTAAAACCATACAATATTTTTAAAGCATGAAAAAGCTGTATAAATGTATATTACATAACCTTCCAATCATTTTTTACTAGACAATTATTAGTCAAATTAATAGATATTATATATGGTCATACAATTATTTTTGTTATAATTAATTTAATTTGTTTCATATATCTTTCTTTTATTAGTTCTTTTTATATAAAGATCTTATACTTCTGACACAATCTATTTTATGTCTGTATTTTAAATAATAAATAGCTAATGCAGATATATATTGAAACGGAAACCTTTTAATCCCTTTCCGTTTCACCATCAATGTAATGACCTACTCGTATGAACTAGTTTCAAACCTATTCTAAATGTCAAAATGTTATGTATAACTTAAGCGGTAAAATTTGTTATCAAGGCTGCCTGAATGGCATCATTCATTTACATACGAAAGTATGCTATAATTAGACAGCTTAGATAAAATTATAGCATAGAAATCCTCATAATTATGCATAAAATATTTTACTAATTTATCAGTCAATTCTTAATTATATTTGCTATTATATTCGTATGTGGATGGATAATTTAAACCATGAAATTATGGCATAATGATTTATATATATTTAAGATTAAATAAAAATAGTATAAAATGTTTAGTTTAAAATATATTTACGGTTTTCTGATTTAATATTTAATAGATATAACTGAAACTAAATTATTTTTTTTTATAAGATCTGTCAAATTTGCTTTTTTTAAAATAAACAATATAAAGAAAATATGTTAAAAGTTAGTTATATCAAGTTAAAATAAAAGTCATCGGTTTATAACTAAAAATGGGAATTTTGTGTAAACAAGAAATCAATTAGTGATTGCACCTGTGAGGTAAAAAGTAAAATCTAATTTACTGATTTAATTTGTTTGCAACAAAAGACTTTATCATTAAATCAGAATATCGTTACTTCTGCTAAGCCTTAACATTTTATAACACCTAAAAAGGAATTTAATTAATGAAATCAGAATCAAAATTATATAATTTATATATTTTAATAATTTTTTAAAAGTAAATTAAAAATAACACCTCAGAGACTTTATCAGTAGAAGAAAATCAGATTATATGATTTTGTTTAATTAAAAGTCAATTGGTCCTGAGGCAAATGAAATTCCAAAAAGATGTTAAGGCTTGGTGGAAATATATAAATAGCGTATATTTTAAGTGGGAGAGCTGTTACTATGAGAAGCTGAAAATTTGTTAATTTAGCTATGGCCTGCTAGTCAGGCAAGAGTTTGCTGCACTTCCCATGATGGAATGCCAGAGTTTGATTTATCCAAGGCTGAAACAACAACCAACATTGCCCAAACAAGCTTATAACAAATAGAAGATGCCATAAGCTGCTAAAAAGGACTTGCCTTCATTTCAATTTCAGTCCACCTACAGGAACACCATTTTAAAATTGTCTCCCAACTAAAGAGAAGATGCCATAAGCTGCCAAAGAACTCACCTTCATTCCAGCTTGAGTATCTCCAGTCTAGCTATAGGAGAACTGTTTTAAAATTATTAAAATTGCAGAGCTCTGTGTAAAATTCAAAATAATCATTATTGCTTCAAAATCAGGTTAGCTAACTATATTGGAAACTCTTTCTAAATTGTCTTATCAATAATATTTTAATTCTATAAATGATATACTTTTGTTAATTTCCTTTATTATCTTCTTGTTTTGCTATATAACTTAATCACTGCAGTTATATTTATTTCTCTCTTGCTTATTTTAGTCATTATTAATTATGCCTATGTCTCGAAATGGCGCACATTTAGTTATGAAATATATTCTTTTTGAAGATATTATTTAAAATCTCCATATTGTATTAATTATAGCATCATTTATTGCTCTGTTTTAAAACCCTAATTTATAAATAATGGCGACCCTTTATGCTTGTTATATTGTAAACTCTTTCTAAATTGTCTTATGAATAATATTTCAATTCTATAAATGACATACTTTTGTTAATTTCCTTTATTAACTTCTTGTTTTGCTGTATAACTTAATCACTGCAGTTATATTTATTTCTCTCTTGCTTATTTTAGTCATTATTAATTATGCCTATGTTTCGAAATGGCACACATTTAGTTATGAAATATATTCTTTTTGAATATATTATTTAAAATCTTCATATTGTATTAATTATAGCATCATTTAGTGCTCCGTTTCAAAACCCTAATTTATAAATAATGGCGACCCTTTATGCTTGTTATAATTTTGTCATTTAGTAAATAATTAATGTAAATATAAAATGTGGCTTATAAATCCAAACTTTCAACCTTTAATTATTATGTTACTAAAGATTAAACTAGCCAGGAGTGTAATCATAAGTATATTTTTTTTTATTAAAGTATTTGTAAGTCCCTTAAATATACTTTCTCCCTTTAAAAGTTTATTAATTATAGATAACTAAGAGATTGAATGGGATAAAATAAAGTTTGTATATACACCTGGGTCTTGTTTTATGTGGATTATTTTAATGTGATTTTGAAGTTATGCGATTCATGTTTTAAAATAAAGTTTGTATATACACCTGGGTCTTGTTTTATGTGGATTATTTTAATGTGATTTTGAAGTTATGCGATTCATGTTTCTTCTTAATATCTTTCATATTTCACTATATTTATTAGATATCAAGAAATTTAAATTATTAATAACTTATTTTCACTTAAAATACTTTTTTTTCTTTAAAAACATAATGTTATATTGGAAGTTAATGTGAATATGTCCCGAAGCTGTATTTAGAACTTAGCTTCTATGTAAATAACCTACTTATACTAATGAGTAAATAATAATAATAGATTTATACTTGCATATAAAAATATCGCAATAAATATTCAAAAAAATTAAACTTTTAAAAACGTATTGTTATATATAACAGAAATAAATAATTTTTTGTATTTTTAAAATAAAAAATGAAGTTTTATAAACTGAAAATAATTTCTTTCTAATGAAAAATTTTTTTGTTTTGATTAGCACAAGACTGAAAATGGCGATAGTTGTACATCACATCACGAATAAAAATAAAGTGGCTAACAGGTTTCTCTGGGCATAATTGCTGAGAGATTCTCGACTTCATTTAAGGAGAAGCTATAATACATCACATCACATTGAGTCTGATTTCTTACCAGTTTACAAATGAACGCTAGCATTAATGATTAAAATATGTATGAAAAATGTAAAATTAAATACTGTAGTTAATAAAAAAAGTAAAAAAAGTTTGTCTTGTATTAATTTTTTTCAAATATTTGAAATTTTTTATTAGTCATACTTTATTTGCTTATTTTTATTTTAATGCAATTTTTAAAGTAATTTTTCTTTGTTGCTTTGCTTTTATGCGAATTCTGAAAATTACAGGCCCTATCCCTCATTTTTCAAGGTAAATTAGGTCTATTTTTGTGATATTTTTTTTGATGCGGTTTTTCTGTGGAACCTATCTACCACATAAAATGAGACCCAGGTGTATATATTCTCTCGTCAATAGCTTATATGTATTTCTCAAGCTACAGAAAAGTTGGCTCTTTTGATCAAGCTGATAAACTATTGTTCATTTAATGTATGGTATTTTAATTTACAATATACTTCAGCTTGGCAGATGTGAAATTAATTACTATTTTATCATTGTGCTGTATTTTTTTGATATATATAAGATGGAGACATGGTGAGTCCAGCCCATCTTCCTCTCTTATGGGTAGTGCAGTAGCTAAGACTGAGCTAAGGGCCAGATTAGTATGTAAGCCCTGCCACCTCTTATGAGCCAAATCAAGGTTCCCTTTTAGCAGCATGACAATCGGTCATTGGGTAAAACGGTGTTGGTCATGAAAACCCTAAAATCTATTCATCCACCTGCAGAGCCACTTTATTATTATATTTTACTTGTGCGTAGTGTATTAGTAAAATCTTTATAGCCAACTTTACCTCCATAATATGCAATCTTCGGCATTGAACCGAAGCATTCTTGAAAACCCGTTCAATCTAAAGCTATCTGGGGTGCTTTATATGCCCATATTTAATATAAAAATTTATCATAATCAGATGTATTATTAAGCTCACCAAACATGGTTTGATTTCATGTATAATAGCCACTCGAACTGATTATAAAATGGCATAACTAATAAGTGGAATGTAGTGATTGATTATATAGCATTATATTAGCGCAATTAAATAATAGCCACCATATTTATTTTACTAAATGGCCTAGAGTAATGTTACTTAATAAATAAAAATGTCTGCGTGCATTTGCTAATGCCAAATAATGGTTATATCAAAATATATCTGAAATTGTCAATAAATATATTATATAATTCATCATATATCAGTTTCTGTCTCATTATTAAATCAATCCAATTCATTAATTGACCATAGCTGTTCATTAGTAAAGCCCCTATTAATTAAATATATTAGATTTTATCTTTGGAATGTCTCTAGTATTTAAGTTGTTATATATATATATATATATATATATATATATATATATATATATATATATATATATATATATATATATATATATATATATATATATATACACATATATGGCTGCAGAAAGGAGTTTGCTATTAACTGAAAGGAGACCCTTTGATTCCTCTTGGAGGCCTTAAAGAAACCGAGCAGGGCAAATTCCTAATGTCCACTCCATGCGTTCTTGTCATTGCAGCTGTTATTACTATGTGATTATTCATATAGTATACGAACATGGATGGGCTGCTCACCAACACGCATTAGCCAGCGTGGTGAGTTTATTGGCTTTTTACCTCTGAGTTTAAGATCAAGAAACACTGTGGTCTTTCTTCTCAGTGCCTGATAAGGCAGAATGAATGGTTCTGTAAATGATAAATATTTTTCCAATACATATATACAATTATGACAGACAAAAATAAAGCATGGCCCTTATTCCCAGGAGGCTGTAAAGTCACCAACCAAGGCAGCGGTTGGTGGCCGAAGGCGGAGGGTGCTAAGAATCCCCTGATTGCGGACCCAGGCTGCCATTTGATGATGACTTTTTATTTAGGTACTTACAAGTGCAGATCACTTTCAAGAGAAGGAAGATTGCAAGAATTAGAAGAAGAACTGTCTTATATTAAATGGGACATTATTGGACTTTGTGAAGTTAGAAAAAAAGGAGAAAAAACAACTGATTTAAAAAGTGGACATATACTCTATTATAAAGGCACACATATTGGAAATACAAGTGGAGTAGGATTCATTATAAATAAAAAGTGGAAAAACAATATTGTGGAGATTGATGGTGTATCGGACAGAGTGGCAAGATTAGTTATACAACTTAATAGCAGATACCAAATGCAGATAATTCAGGTTTATGCCCCAACAAGGTCTCATAGTGATGAAGTGGTAGAAGATTTTTATATGGATGTACAAAAGGCTTTTGATCAGAGTAAACAACATTTTAAAATTGTTATGGGAGACTTTAATGCTAGAATTGGTAGACAAATGAAAGATGAAATTGCTGTAGGTAATTTTGGTTATGGTAATAGAAATGAGAAAGGACATAGACTTGTGGAGATTGCAGAAAAAGAAAAACTTTATATTATGAATTCATTTTTTGAGAAAAATGTTAAAAGGAAATGTACATGGAAGCATCCAAATGAAGGTACAGCAGAATTGGATTATATTTTGACTAACAGAAAATACACATTTCAAGATTGTAATGTTCTTAATAAATTTAACACAGGAAGTGATCATCGATTAGTAAGGTGTAAGTTACGTGTTAATGTAAAACTAGAGAGACAAAAATTATTAAGAAAAACAATATTTACAGTTGATATTCCTAATCTTCAGAAACATTCTAATGAATTTAAATTAGAACTTACAAATAGGTTTCAAGTGTTAGGAGATTTTGAACATGATACAGATTTGAATGAAATTAATATGAAAATAACTGATACACTTTTAAAAACTGCAACAAACATAGCTGGTAGAAAAAAGCAGCAATTGACTAATAACATTTCTACTGAGACTAGAGAATTTATGAAGAAAAGAAGGAATATGAAGATATACAAAAATGATGTATTGAAAAGAATTGAATATCTCGAGTTTTGTAAAATGGTACGGAAAAGAGTTGAAAATGATATAAGAAATTATAACTGTGAAATAGCAAGGAAAGCTGTAAAAGAAAATAAAAGTCTCAAAAATGTTAAACAACATTTTGGTATTGGTAGGAAATTTATATCTGCAATAAGAAAAAATGATGGAATTATTACTAAAAAGAGAGATGACATCATGAAATTGGTAGAAGATTTTTATCAAGAATTATATAGTAATAAAGAACAAGTACCTCCTATATCTATTACATCTTCCGAATTGCCCAGAATTTTAAATGAAGAAGTGAGACATGCAATTAAGTGTATGAAGAAAGGAAAGGCTCCAGGAAATGATGGAATTATAATTGATATATTAAAAGAAGCAGGTGAAGAAATAGAAACAATTTTAGCAAAGTTATATACCAAATGTCTAAATGATAAACTGTACCGGAAGATTGGAAGAATGCAGTAATAATATTAATATTTAAAAAAGGTGATAAAGAAGATATTAGAAATTACAGACCTATCAGCCTTTTATCAGTTTTATATAAAATTTTTACCAAGATAATTACAACTCGTCTACAGAGAACTTTGGATTTCCACTAACCAAGAGAACAAGCTGGATTTAAAAGTGGTTTTAGTACAACAGATCATATCCAGGTATTGAGAGAAGTCATAGAAAGGACAAATGAATATGAGTTGTCATTATGTTTTGGATTTGTAGATTATGAAAAGGCATTCGATTCTATACACATTTCTTCAGTGATTAAAGCATTGGATCATCAAGGTATAGATCCAGGATATTGTCATATTTTAAAGAATATTTATAAAAATGCAACAGCAACAATTAGATTACATAATGATACTGGAAAAATCAACATTGAGAAAGGTGTAAGACAAGGTGACTCTATATCTCCAAAACTCTTTACAGCAGTGCTGCAAGAAGTATTTTGTGGATTAAAATGGGAAACTAAAGGAGTGAAAGAAAATGGAGAGTATTTAAGTCATTTAGATTTCACAGATGATGTAGTTGTTTTTGCAAATAATGCTTCAGAGCTGCAGGAGTTGGCAGATGAAAGTAAAAAAGTAGGGCTAAAGATAAATGTTAAAAAGACTAAAGTAATGTTTAATCGATTTGCTCAAAATATGAAAATAAATATTGATTATGAAGAATTAGAAGAAGTTAACAGTTACAAATTCCTTGGTCAGATCATTAATACAGATGGAAACATAATGGAGGAAATTAATTATAGAATTAAACTTGGTTGAAGTGCTTTTGGTAGAAATGACTTGATACTAAAATGAAATATGCCTATGTGTTTGAAAAGGATGGTTTTTAACAAATGTGTTTTACCAGTTCTTACTTATGGATCTGAGACTGGGACCCTTAATAAAAGAGCAATACAGAGACTTCAGAGCACTCAAAGGAGTATGGAGAGATGTATGTTGGGAGTAACAAGAAGAGATCGAAAATGCAATGTATGGGTAAGACAACAAACAGATGTTACTGACCTTATTGAAAAAATTAAAAGATTGAAATGGAGTTGGGCTGGACATATTGCTAGAAGAGATGATAATAGATGGACAATTGAAATTTTAAACTGGATGCCAAGGGATTTTAAAAGACCCAGAAAGAGACCACATGTGAGATGGATGGATGAAATAAGAAAATGTGCAGGGGCGTTGTGGAGAAGAGAAGCTAAAGATTGGAGAAGATGGATTAAACTTGAAGAGACCTTCATCCTGCAGTGGATTGATAATGGTTGATGATATATATATAAGTCCATGCATCTTATTGTTTTCTTCAATTTGCTAGCAGGCCAGATTAAGAATTAACTCCTGTGTGCCATCATTGTTATGTTATCCATTAGGTGTTTGATCTGGGACTTGGAGAGTGGGTTCGAATCCAGGCTGGTCCCTGACTTAAATCTCAGGCTTGACTGGGTTTGAAGTACATTTTGTGAGTTCCAGCTCATGTTAGATGGATAAACATGTTTTGACTGGTACTATATATATATAAAGTAAAAATATTACATATATATATTTTATCATCATCAACCATTATCAATCCACTGCAGGATGAAGGTCTCACTAAGTTCAATCCATCTCCGATTGTTAGCTTACCTTCTCTACATCACACCTGCACAATTTCTTATTTTATCCATCCATCTCACATGTGTTCACTTTCAGGGTCTTTTACAATCTTAATCCATTCATCTCACATGTGTTCTCTTTCTGGGTTTTTTACAATCTCTTGGAATCCAGTTTAAGATTTCAATTGTTCATCTATTATCATCTCCCCTCAGCAATATCTTCAGCCCAACTTCACGTCAGACTTTTAATTTTTTCAATGAGGTCAGTAACATCTGCTTGTTCTCTTTACCATATATTGTGTTTTCAATCCCTTCTTGTTACTCCCAACATACATCTCTCCATACTACTTTGAGTGGTCTGAAGTCTCTGTATTACTCTTCTATTATGTGTCCAAGTCTCAGATCCATAAGTAAAAACTGGTAAAACACATTTGTTAAAAACCTTCCTTTTCAAACACATAGGCATATTTCCTTTTAGTATGAAGTTATTTCTACCAACAACACTCCAACCAAGTTTAATTCTATGATTAATTTTATTCTTTATATTTCCATGTGTATTAATAATCTGACGAAGGTATTTGTAACTGTTAATGTCTTCTAACTCATCATAATCAAACTTTATTTTCATATTTTGAGAAAATCCATTAAACATTACTTTAGACTTTTTAACATTTATTTTTAGTGGTGTGTTCCTACTTTTATCTGATAACTTCGGCAACATTTCCTGCCACTCTAAAGTATTCTCCATCATCTGCAAAAATCTAAATGACTTAAGTAATCTCCACTTACTCTCACTCCTTTACCTTCCCATTATAATCCACAAAATACTTCTTGCAGCAGTGTTGTAAAATGTTTTGGAGATATGGAGCCACCCTGTCTTACACCTTTCTCAATGTCTACTTTCCTAGTATCATTATGCAATCTAATTGTTGCTGTTGCATTTTTATAAGTATTTTTTTAAAAATATGACAATATCCTGGATCTATATACCTTGATGATTCAATGCTATAATCACTGAAGAAATGTTTATAGAATCATATGTCTTTTCATAAACTACAAATCCAAAGCATAATGACATCTTATATTCATTTGTCCATTCTATAACTTTTATCAATACCTGGATATGATCTACTGTACTAAAACCACTTTTAAATCCAGCTTGTTCTCTTGGTTGGTGGAAGTCCAATGTGCTCCATAGACGAGTTGTAATTATCTTGGAAAAAATTTGTATAAAAGTCATAAAAGACTGATAGGTCTGTAATTTCTAATATCTTCTTTATTACCTTTTTTAAATATTAATATTAATACTGCATTCTTCAAATTATCAAGTACTTCTTTGGTGTAAAACTTTGCTAAAAAATTTTCTATTTCTTCACCTGCTTCTTTTATTATATCAAATATAATTCCATCATTACGTTGTGCATTTCTTTTATACATTTAATTGCATGTCTCACTTCTTTTAAAATTCTGGGCTATTCAGAAGATATAATAGATATAGGAGGTACTTGTTCTTTATTACCATATAGTTCTTGATAATAGTCTTCTCCCCATTTCATGATGCCCTCTGTCTTTTTAGTAATAATTTCATCATTTTTCTTATTGCAGATATGAATTTCCTACTCATACCAAAGTGTTGTTTTACACTCTTCAGACTTTTATTCTCTTCTACAGCTTTTCTTGATAATTCACAGGTATACTTTTTTATATCATATTCAACTCTTTTCCACACCATTTTACAAAATTTAGGATATTCAATCCTTTTTAATGCATTATTTTTGTATATCTTATTCCTTTTTTATTCATAAATTCTCTAGTCTCAGTAGAAATTTTATTGGTCAATTGCTGCTTTTTTCTACTAGCTATCTTTGTTGCAGTTTTGAAAAATGAATCAGTTATTTTTTATTAACTTCATTCAAATCTGAATCATGTTAAAAATGTACTAATACTTGAAACTCATTTGTAAGTTCTAATTTAAATTCATTAGAATCTTTCTGAAGATTAGGAATATCAGCTGTAAATATTATTTTTTTAATAAGTTTTGTCTCTCTAGCTTTGCATTAACATGTATCTTACACCTCACTAATCGATTATCAATTTTTGTGTTAAATTTATTATGAACATTACAATCTTGAAATATGTATTTTCTGTTAGTCAAAATATAGTCCAATACTATCGTACTTTCATTTGGATGCTTCCATGTCCATTTCCTTTTAACATTTTTCTCAAAAGAAAAATTCATAATATAAAGTTGTTTTTTTTCTGCAAACTTCACAAGTCTATGTCCTCTCTCATTTCTATTACTATAACCAAAATTGATTACAGCACTTTTATTTTTCATTTGTTTACCAATTCTAGCATTAAAGTCTGCTATAATAATTTAAAAATGTTGTTTACGCTGGGAAAAAGCCATTTGTCCATCCATATAAATAATCTTCTACTACTTCATCACTATGAGAACTTGTTGGGGCATATATCTGAATTATCTGCATTTGGTATCTGTTATTAAATTGTATAACTAATCTTGCCACTGTTCCACACCCCATCAATCTACACAATATTGTTCTTCCACTTTTTATTTATAATGAATCCTATGCCACTGTATATTTGTACCTTTATAAAAGAGTACATGTCCAATTTTCAACCTTTTCTTTTAACTTCACAAAGTCCAATAATGTCTCATTGAATATAAGACAGTTCTTCTAATTCTTGCAATCTTCTTTTACTTGAAAGTGATATGCAGTTGTAAGTACCTATATAAAAAGCCATCATCAAATGGTTCCCTGTATTTGCATCAGGGGATTTTTAGCACCCTCCACCTTCTGCTACCAATTGCTGCCTTGGTTGGTGACTTTACAGCCTCCTGGAAACAAGGGCCATGATTTATTTTTGACTGTCATAATTGTATATATTGGAAAAATATTTATCATTTAGAGAAACATTTATTCTGCCTTATCAGGCAACTGAGAAGAAAGACCATGGTGTTGTTTGATCTTAAACTCAGAGCTAAAAGCCAATAAACTCACCATGTTGGCTAATGCATGTTGGTGAGCAGCCCACCCATGTTTGTATACTATATGAATCTCATAGCAACAACAGCTGCAACAAAAGTATATGTTGTGGACATTAGGAATTTGCTTTGTTCAGTTCTTTTAGGGCCTCCAAGAGGAATCAAGGGGTCTCCTTTCCGTTAATAGCAAGCTCCTTTCTGCACACACACACACACACACACACATATATATATATATATATATATATATATATATATATATATATATATATATATATATTAGTAAAACGCATACTCTGGCATAAATTGAACAATATAATGAGAAATTGCTAAGAATAGATATAGAGATTTTTAAAAGGACTAAGACCATAAATGATAAAGTGTGAATTAAAGAAAACTAACAATATTTACAAAAAGCTATTGGAGGACAAAAAATAGTTTTTAAAACTTAACAAATAGAATTTCAGTATGAGAAGAAAATGACAAAAAAATAATTTACAAAAAATGACTAACATTCTTATGATGCTAGAATAAAATTATAATGTTAAAAATGGTAGTTGTGACTTGCACCCCATGTGGCCATTGGGAGATTGTGCAGTATCATAAGAAACAATCATGAAGCTTGCAAGTGATAAATTTCTATCAGAAAAGTGCTGAAATAGACCAATTAACAATGCTTAAGGCAAAAATAAATCTTGCAATACTTATAAAAAAAAACTATGAAAACACTATAAAATTTCGAATTAAAAAAGGAGAAATTGGTGAAAATGCATTCTCTCCAAGAAGAATTTCTATCCAAAAATCACTGAAATAGAAGAATTAAAATGCCTAGAAGGAACAAACCCCTCTATAATACAAATTAAAAAAACAACATGAAAACGCTATGAAATTCAAATTACAAAATCTCTAATGGGAAATGTCAAAAAAACTAATGAAGCTTCATCAATGGCAAAACTTCTTTAATGACTAATGAGACTTCCTTCATTTATGGCAGAAATTACAAAAACAGATTACAATGAGCTGAAAATCGACAAATTAAAAATGCCTAAGGGAAAAGTAAAACAAACAAATCCTTATAAAATACAAATTAAAAAAAAAATACAAGAAAATGCTATAAAATTCAAATTACAAATGCAGAAAAACTTTAGTGGTAAATGTCAAATTAATTAACAAAGCTTCATCAATGACTGATGGGTTGCCTTCATTAATGGCTGGAATTACAAAAAACAGGTTACAAAGTAGTGATTATATAAACTAATAAGCAATAACAAATTTAATAAGAATATTACCCAATTTTATTCGAGTATGACAAGTCCAGTATTTCTAGCAGGTTTGCAGCATAAAACATCCATGGTATAAAAAAATGTTATCATTTTGAACCTTATTGCAGATTTCAGCACACTTAACTAATAACAACAAATTAAATAATGGTGCTCACATGGTTTAAAAAAATAAAACAATGATGGCAGAAATTAACAGCAGGCTTTGTTACAGAATTAAATCTGTACTAATTAAAGATTTAAAAAGAGAAATCTAATCACAGTTCAATACATTACATACCACAGTTTAGTTTTGCAAAAAATAGATAAAAAGAAGGTTCAAATTTTTAGCCCTCTGGTGCAAAATTATTGGTACCACGTTATTTAGAGAAACATTCAAATTTTGAGGTTTATAGGAGAAAAATTATGTAGAAAAGCCTTTTTTCAACCACGTTGCACAGATAATAAACATTGGTTATTTGGTTTAAAAAAATTAAATAAAGATGGCAGAAAATAACAACAGCCTTTTTTACAGAATTAAATACATATATATATATATATATACCAATTAAAGATTTAAAAAGAGAAATCTAATCACAGTTTAATACACTACAAGTTATGGTTTAGTTCCATAAAATATAGACAAAAAGTCGTTTCAAATTTTTAGGCTTTCAGTGCAAAATTATTGGTACCACATTATTTAGAAAAACATTCAACTTTAAAGGCTTATTGGAGCAAAATTATGTAGAGAAGCCTTTTTCAAACTCATTGCACAGATGAAACATGGAGGTTATTTGGTTTAAATAAATAAAACAAAGATGGCAGAAATTAACAGCAGGCTATTTTACTAAATTAAATATGTACATATATACCAATTAGAGAAACATTAAAATTTTGAGGCTTATTGGAGCAAAATTATGAAGAGAAGCCTTTTTTCAAACATGTTGCACAGATGAAAAATGGTGGTTATTTGGTTTAAAAAAATAAAACAAAGATGGCAGAAATGAACAGCAGACTTCTTTACTGAATGAAATCCGTACATATATACCAATTAAAAATTTAAAAAGTGAAATATAATTGCAGTTTAATACATTACAATCACAGTTTAGTTCCACAAAAAAATAGACAAAAAAGAAGGTTCAAATTTTTTAGGCTTTCAGTGTAAAATTATTGGTACCGCATTATTTAAACATTCACACTGATGTGATGGTAATAGCATGTAATATAGAATGGAATAAATATTCATCATGGTGCAGGTTTTCATCCCTCTTTTATTACACCATTTTATTAGCCCCCAAATCTTTCTATATTTGTGTATGCACCCCAGTAGAAGCATCCACAAAATTGTATGTGTGATTGACTTTGAAATGTTTGTAACCTGCAACATTCAATTCAGCACATTTGTATGCCTTTCAACAGTCAGTATATATAATGGATCCTGGTGCTATATGTTGTGTAATGGCATCTAAGAAAACAGATGTTGTTCGACCTGGAATATTGACAATAAAGCACTTTTGTTTCATCTACCTCTACAATGTTTCCTGGCCCTCCAATTTTGCAGGATGAATGAGATAACTGGCTTTCTAGGTAGGCTTCTCTCAAATATTGCTTTCATGCAATGACAGTCTTCTCACTCACATCCAACTCATTTATTTATTCCAGATTATATGGTCAATTGGTTTTTACTCCAATAATAAATGATTTGGATGGCTGTAACAAATGACAATTTACAGCCCTCAAACAACCTCTCCAAAGTGGTATACATTTTTGAAATGCAGCAATGTTGCACTGCCAGTCTATGTTTGGACTCAGATAAAGCTTCATTTGATGGCCATTGACACACTTTTTGAGAGAGCAGAAGAATTTGAGTTTGGAAGAATTCCACTGCCTCATGTTCTGTCTTTGGGAGATTCCAAATTTTCATTATTTTATATGATGGTAAGACACTAGACACTATATCACATTATAATTAACTTTCCATGTGGGTTTTTGAAATATTGCCTGAAAATTTGCACATGTTTAAGATTGTATTTATTACTATAAAAAATAATCCATATTAACACTCAAAAAATAAAAATAATCCCAACAACTTCTATTTGTATCAGTACAAATTACTTAATATATCATAATAAAACTAAACTGATATTTGAAAAGACTAGATCAGTTACACTTTGATTAAATTTGTTAGCTCAAGAAATTATATTTTTCATATAAAATGCCTATTGCATCACATTTTATTTTGAAAGTAGAAACTGTGATGTTTGCTGCCATAAAATAGACTGCTGTTAATTTCTGAAATCTTTGTTTTATTTTTATAACCAAATAACCACCATTATTCCATTTGTGCAATGTGCTTGAAAAAAGGCTTCTCTACATAATTTTGCTCCAATAAGCCTCAAGAATTAAATGTTTTTCTAAATAATGTGGTACCAATAATTTTGCACCAAAAGCCTAAAAATTTGAACCTTGTTTTTATCTATTTTTTGTGGAACTAAACTGTGACATGTAATGTATTAAACTGCAATTAGTCATCTTTTTTTTAAATCTTTAATTGGCATATATCTACGGATTTAATTTTGTAAAAAAACCTGCTGTTATTTTCTGCCATCTTGGTTTTATTTTTTTAATCCAAGTAAGCACCATTATTTCATCTGTTGTTATTAGTTAGTATGCTGAAATCTGCATTAAGGCTCAAAATAATGTTATTTTTTATACCATAAGATGTCTATGCTGCAAACCTGCTAGAAATACTGGACATGTCAGCATCGAAAAAAATTGGGTAATATTCTTATTCTTATTAAATTTCTTATTGCTTATTAGTTTATATAATCACTGCTTTGTAATCTGTTTTTGTCATTTCCACCATTAATGAACAAAGCCCCATCAGTCATTGGTAAAGTTTCATTACTTAATTTGACATTTACCATTAAAGTTTTCCTGCTTTTTTAATTTGAATTTCATAGCATTTTTTTGTTTGTTGTTTTTTTAATTTGTATTTTATGAGGATTTGTTGGTTTGACTTTTCCATTAGGCATTTTGTTATTTGTTGATTTTCAGCTTTTTGTCATCTGTTTTTGTAATTCCCACCACAAATGAAGGAATCCTGATCAGTCATTGATGAAGCTTCACAACTGATGAAGCTATCCTCATTTTTTGACATTTACCATTTAAGTTTTTGTAATTTGAATTTCATAACATTTTCTTCTTTTTTTTAATTTGTATTTTAGAAAGATTTGTTCCATTTAGGCATTTTAATTTCTTTATTTCAGTGATTTTTGGATAGATATTTTTCTTGGGGGGGGCAGTGTTTGATGCATTTTCACCGATTTCTGTTTTTGTAATTTGAAATTTTATAGCAATTTTGTGGTTTTTTTTTTGTTTTTTATAAGGATTTGTGAGATTTACTTTTGCCTTAGGCATTTTTAATTTGTCTATTTTAATGCTTTTCTGATAGAAATTTATCACATGCAAGCTTCATGGCAGTTGTTGATGGTACTGCAGCATCACCTAGTGGCCACATGGTGCATAAAGTCACAACTACCTTAAAAATTTAACAGAAATTCTCTGTTCAATTTTATAAATAATTTTCAGCTGTAATGTAATGAAGAAAAGTATTAGCTAAAACAGAAGATTCAATAAAAATGTCTTGTTTTAGGTCTAAAATTTTTTGACTAAAAATTATTTATAAAATTGCATAAAGGATTTTTATTACTCTTATACAGTTTTAATATATATATATATATATATATATATATATATATATATATATATATATATATATATATATATATGATTGCATTATTATTTTTAAAAGGTGAAACATCGATTTACTTTAATGGAAAGAAAATAAAAAATACTGTCGTTATTCAAGCAAAGAAAAGTATTATTGTGGAATGCCAATCAACAGATAACCTCTGCAATAATCCACAGTTTCTATTAGAGAATAAACCTTTTACTAGTGATAAACAATTTTTCTACTTTAATGAAAGTGGTAAAAACATAAAATGTATCTGTGAGCAGAAAGTCAGTGAGACTGTAACACTTTATGTTGTGGGTAATATATTTTTATTTACTTTTTATGCATGGTTATTTATGTATATATAGAAAATTTTGTGTGTTTATATGTATTGTGAATATTATTAATGTTGCACATGAATATGTATTGCACTGTATTATTGATAGACTTCACATGCTAATTATAAATAATAAACTCCTCACCAAAACAACTTCTTATGGCCTTATATGATAGGCTATTGGATCTTTATAAACCACATACTGTATCTAACACTGTCTTATTTTTTGTTCATTTACTAAAATTAGAGTTTATCCTTGTTGTAAAAACACTTACATGCCATCAGATATTTTCTTATATTCACAATGATAATGTTTTTAAAATATTTGTCAACCATAATTCCAATCTTTAGTAGCTTCACAAAATATTATGACTATATCATTATTACATTTTTTCTAGATTAAGCCAATAACACTTAACAAAAAAATGATGGAAATACATTAATTGTAATCTTTGCTTAAGATTGTATAACAAGAAATGACAATTTAGAAATAGATTTGAAAAAAAAATTATGTTGCAAGGGATGTACATGTAGCATTCAAAGTAAAAATAATTTTACCTACCATACAAATAGAAGTTATATTAAAAAGTCTTATTATGAAATTGGCTTTTCTTATCCACTCATACTTAACTAGTTGTGCTGGAAGATTGCTCAATAAATAATACCTGTAATAATTATAAATCAGGAGAAGGTAAATCTACTAATGTATTATACATTTTGTCAATTTATACATAGGTACATAAAATGTGCAAATTTTATCATCGGTCAATGTTTAATAACCTTATTAAAATTCATTTCCTACAGCAAAAGCAAATAATAAAACAAGTGTATGGGTAAACAATTTTGTGGAAGGACAGATCAAATTTGTAAAAGAAAAATACATGAAGTTGGTAAAGTCAAAATTCAATATCATTTAATTTTTCAATTTATCATTGTGTCAATAAAAAGCCATTATTAGTGTAATTGGCAAAATATATAGCTTATATGCAAATCACCTAAGAGCTGTTTGCATAGAATGTCTATACTCTCACATCATAGGATATTTAAATTTTTTTATCGTCTGCTAACATCAGCTTGATACATGAGACTATTATACTGTAATTAATTCAATGATGATAAAATAATGACAAATGCTAAAGACAATGAGAGACTACAATTAATTTAAGTATATACATCTTTACAACACCATGATTAAACATAAGATTTATTTCACTGCTCTGTTAATATATTGATTGTGTAATTGTTTCTGAACAGCTATAAATTGGTTGCATGTTGCAGTTTAATGATATGCTGGATTAATTAACTGTTTATACAACTGGACTCAACTATAAATAATTGGTTGTAGAGCAGATAAATAACTAATCACTGTTTAAGTAAATATAAGAGTCAACATTGTGTTAAATTATATATGGAAAAATAAATATATGTGAACTAGAAAATGCTATAAAAGGTACTCACAAATAGTATCATTCAAAACATATACAAAAATGAAAGCAGATGACATTGTATGAATATTTATCTACTACATGCTACTGCTGAAAGTAAAATAATAAATGCAAATAACCACCAATTACAATGGTATCACAATCATTTATAAATAAATAAAATGCATAAAACAAAATTACACATATAAAATTGCAGAAGTTCATTTACAGCAACACAAACAATTATTTTTTCCCAAAACTGGAGAGTAGTAAAATAAAAAAACTTAAAAAAAAATCTTAATTTATTATTTTTATGCAGTCTGTTTTTTATCCTAATCAGGGTGCATCAAGCTAGAATGAAATTATTTTTTTCACATTGTTTTATATTTACAGCTAGTAAAAATGGCTGATTTTAAAATACTAAGTTTTTCACAAGCATAGCCAAGAATGGTAACAAAAGGCTTTACTCTTTTTTTTAAGATTTATGCTGACAAAATTGTGGCATGATTACATAAAATAATAGAGCAATCTCTTGTCATACTATTCTATAAACAGGTTTACTAAATCCCTAATAAGTATAGGGGATTTGAACTCAGATTTTCAAGCACCCTTCAACATTCCACACTATCTCATACAACTGATACACATGACAACACACATGTAGAAAAGATTTCATGCTGAACCAGCACTCTACACTTGGTCCAGATTATCATCTACCACGCATATATAATCAGTGTTCAGTTTATATTAGGACAACAAATCTTCATACTTTAATGGAAAGGCTTCAATATACTTTAATCTCCAACTTTTCAGCCATCCATATCATTGAAAATGTGATGATGAAAGCCCAAATTCCATGCTGATGCCAATATCATTGCCATGCCCATGTTGAACTCAAGTCATTCTGATCCCTCATATATAGGACCATATCCATTTAAGTATATAGAAGGATGGGCAGTATAAAAGCTTGATTTGTAAATATTTAAAAGCCAGGCACTCTTCAACATGGCCACAGCAATAATATTGGCATCAGCATGGGATTTGGGGTTTCATTATCAGATTTTCAATGATGTGGATGGTTTAAAATTTGGAGGTTGGAGTAGATTGATGCCATTCCATTAAAGTATGAAGATTTGCTATCTTAATTTAAACTGAGTACTGATTATATATATATTATAACGATCGAAAAGAAAGTGAAGATCGAATCTAACCACAATCTGCACTACAGGGGCGCCATCTAGGCATTTGAGCCTAGAAATTTTATAAAGTAGGCAGATACGCGCTGGTAAGATTCCACTTTATTTAAATATTCAGATCATTAGCCCAAGTCACTAACTCAGTGGAACAGCAGAGATTATAAAATATAACTTTATATCTTAAATATAAAAAAATAAAAGCCACTGCCAGAAATTAACACATAAAAATATTTATTTATGCACATATAAAATCATTCTAATTTGAGGAATAAGTTTAACATTTTAGATTTTTATATTAATCTTTAATTTTACATTTAAATAGATTGCCATAATGACTTTAATATTTATTTAGTGAGTTGAGTATGAATGGTCTACATAGATCTGCATTTGAATAGAAAATATTCTATCCCTTATTTAACCTTAGGCCAAAAAGTTCACAGTCAAACTGGCGCCAATCCATCTGATACATTTATGTATTCAATGTAGCATGAAAATACGACAACACAAAATACTATACTGTCAGGGATGTACATCTGAACAGTAAGTAGAGTTAGAGAAGACATTGTCTCTCCACCATCAGGAATGCTACATCTGTTGGCGAGTAGGACAATAAACAAAAAACTCCATAAGAATGGATTGCAGTCCTTTGCCGACTTACAAACCCATCCATAGGCAAACAGAAGGTGTGTGGCATATATATACAATCCTGCCCATAGCGGATCTCATACTACATCTACTAATTACACAAATATATCCAATCCATTGAGCCAATTCAACTACGAAACGAATAACCTAAGATTACCCTCCCTTAAACTATATATATAACTTTAGAAATCTATACAGCCATTCACACCCGACTTAAATGTAACATTTAATTATGTTTGCACAGATGAATTTTATACAATTTGTGTTATAATGTCGAGTATAGATCGGCTGCACAGATTCCGCAGTCAAAAACATCTCAAAATAAACACAACCGATCAAAATACAAAGTCATCGATAATGTCAATTGCAAAGGGAATACAAGAAGCCCAGTAGCATTCAACATAAGATGCTGCAGTGACATCGATGACCTATATATTCCAATCAACTATGAAACAGCAACATAATTAACTGTTAACGAATCCATGCAACGTCTATACCCAACTTTAAATTTCATCTTTTAAAATTTATACGATAAGTAAATAAAAAAAAAAAATGAAAATGATTTTTTCAAAAGCAAAACATATAAAATTAAACATTATCAATTGATTTTAAACTTAAAAGTCAGATAGAAGTTCATAAGCTTGAATGAAAGTTCTTAATTATTTTTAAATTTTAGAGTTCATGTCAATAGCTTACAGTAGAAGAATCACTGCTCTTGATGTAAATTTCCACGGAGTCTTTATTTGAAAACCCGGTCAGATGTTTCAGAGGTAGCATTAGCTGGTTCATTTTGGTATCACAGTCAGTTCATTTTTAAAATAGAGAGAGAGAGTGTGTGTGATATGTGCATCCTATCATGACCCTCAAAAAACAAAGCCGGAAAACTCTCAGGAAAACTGTATTTCTTCTTTTATAGTATCTACACAGATTCAACCAACAAAACGTCACTAATCCATCCTTTTCATTCAGGTCTGGGCTGAGGCTTGGTGCTTCCATTGGTCAAACTAATTTCTCTTTATTCTTTTATCTGTTTTTCATCTGACTTTTTAATTACACAGCTTTTGGATAATTAATAAACAATCATTTCCATTTACAGATTACAGGAATTAATTAATACCTGTTTTTATTTTAACTTATGTTATTTCTTTATTAAAATATTTTTATATTTAAATCTTGTATTTGTTTAATAAAAAAATACGTTCAAATATCCTTTTTTTATTTATAAAAAAAAATATGTTTAAAGTTTAGCATCTGTGCGAATATATATGTTATACAAACATTTTAATTTTAGCATTTAGTTTTTTTTTCTTTTTAATACATTCATTTTTATTTGCGAACTTTTAAGATTTTATTTTAAATTAATGTAATGGCATATTTATATACCATTACAATATATATATATATATATAATGTAAAATACAATACCCGTTATAAAATATTATATATATAAAAAAATTTTTAACAGTAAATACAATATTATAGTTTAAATTATTCGATTATTGGTAATCCTCATCAGCTTTAACTGAATTTCAAAATTTTTAAAACTTAATGTTATGTATATTTCCATAAGCTGTTTATGGCTATATTTGCAACTTGCCTATTAATAACATCACCCTTATATTTATCAATCAAAATTGCCTCTTTAATTTTCCTATTTTTATGATTTCTTTCTTTTATTGATATTTTTATTTCACTATTATTAAATGTAAATCTATAATTACAAATGCTTTTCATGGTCAAGGAATACTGAAGCTGTATTAAAATGACTATTTGCATTATTTTTAATTTGATTATATAATAATTGATGCTCCTTCAATCTTTTTTCCACAGAACATCTCGATTCACCGATATAAAATTTCTGACATCCACATGAAATCTGATAAATTATATTACTTCTTTGCAATTTAGGAATTATACTCTTAGAATTATTAATCAATCAATTAACATTTGGAGGAACACAAAATGAAATATTATACTTTTCTTTAAATATATTCTTAATTAATTTAGATTGCATGTTATTTATAAATGGCATAGATATTCATTTTTTATTATCTAAAGTAACACTGCAAACACTCTTCTTATTATTAAATGAATTTACTGTACACAAAATTTGGTTTTTATCATAACCAACCTTTAAAAGTTCATTAGCAAAGAGTTCAATATTTAAAATTTTATCACTTTTATATTTACATAATTTATCATTGTGATGCAAAAATGATTTCAGACTTGCCATTTTATGTATCATTGGAACACATGATTTAAAATGAATATATACTCTTTCTCCAATAGGTTTAAAAATTAATTTATAATTTACATCAGTAGCATCTCTAAATATTTGTAAATCTAAAAATTTTATTTTTCCATTTTGTTCATTCTCAATAGTCCATTTTAAATTGTTTAAATTATTCAGTTTATATAAAAGAACATCAATAATATTTCTAGGAACACAAACAAAAACAGCATCAATATATCTAGTATAAATTTTAATATCTATAAAATTATAATAATTAAATATAATATCTTCATATTTCGACAATGTAAAATTCCCATTTTATAAAACCTATCATTATATGTTGCAATAATATTATCACTTATAAATTTTAGTCATTCAACAATAAAATTTATTAAATGTTTATTTACAGCCATATTAATTACTTGAATTTTGATTAAATTTATAGATTCAACATGATCTATTGATCCATATAATTCTATTACATCCAGTGAAGCTAATAGATCATTACCATTTATTTTTATATTTTTAATTTTATCAAAAAATTCATAAAAAGATGCAATTGTATATCTTCCAAAACCCAACATATCTTTCAACAATTTACCAATATATTTAGCTGTTTTACACATAAATAATCCAACAAAATCATTCATCAATCTAAGAGGATTTCCTGCTTTTTGAAGTTTAATGTTAGAAAATATTCTTGGGCATACAGATGTAGATGGATATATATCATAATATGTACAATTATCCATAGAATCTTGCATACAGTAAATTCATTTAATAATAAGAAAAGTGTTTGCAGTGTTACTTTAGATAATAAAAAATGGATATCTATACCGTTTATAAATAACATGCAATCTAAATTAATTAAGAATATATTTAAAGAAAAGTATAATATTTCATTTTGTGTTCCTCCAAATGTTAATAGATTGATTAATAATTTTAAGAGTATAATCCCTAAATTGCAAAGAAGTAATATAATTTATCAGATTTCATGTGGATGCCAAAAATTTTACATCGGTGAATCGAGATGTTTTGTGGAAAAAAGATTGAAAGAGCATCAATTATTATACAATCAAATTAAAAATAATGTAAATAGTCAATTTAATACAGCTTCAGTATTCTTTGATCATGAAAAAACTTGTAATTATAAGTTTACATTCAATAGTGATAAAATAAAAATACTAATGGAAGAAAGAAATCATAAAAAGAGGAAAATTAAAAAGGCAATATTAATTGATAAATATAAGAATGATGTTATTAATAAACAAACTGCAAATGCAGCCATACACAGCTTATGGAAATATATGTAAGATTAAGTTTAAAAATTTGAAATTCAGTTAAAGGCTGACAAGGATTACCATGTAATCAAAAGCACTACAAAAGAATTGAGACTATAATATTGTATTTACCATTCATTTTTGTTTTTTCTTATATATATATATATATATATATATATATATAGTAATAATAACTTTTAGTTATTATTAACTTAATATAGGAATACTTCATAATATTCTTATCTCTAATGATATTATTTACAAATATAAATCTATTTGAATATATATATATATATATATATATATATATATATATATATATATATATATATATATATATATATATATATATATATATATCTATTTATATATATATATATGTGAACTTTAAATAATACATACCTTAATGTCAAGCTTTTGAGTAATTTCCAGATTTGTAGTTGAAGAATAAATAGTTATATATATATATATATATATATATATATATATATATATCTTAATATTTATTGATAACAATATTTAAATCATGCATGAAAATAAAACAAAACACAAGAAGAGATTATTCTGTCTTTAGTTATTGAAGAGAACAAAAGAAAATGATTTCTTTTTAAATAACTTTTTCTTTTATATAAATAATATTATTCAACATTGGAATTAAGTATTAACTGTTCCAAATTAAGATCTATGGATTAAAATCTACGGATTAAAAGATTGCAAGGAAAATATTTTAATTTTCTATTAAATCTAAAAGGAATAGCAATATAAAAGAAAAGAACATCTGTTTGAGTTTTTGGAAACTACGTTATTTTAACATTTCGTAATTCTACAAATATATATAAATTTAAAATATTTATATATAGAAAGAAATCTTACAATGTAGAGTGAGTAGAATAATTTTGTATTGTAAAGGATTCGAAACCAACTTTCATGCTAATTTGAACTATTTGTTGTATAGAATGTCTAATAATAATAGAAAAATGGAGAATAAGAACATCAATGTTCGAAGGATATCTTCTTTATTTTATATCGTCAAATCATTGGGTAATATTAATAGTTTATCAATTAAAGATAAATAAATAATCACTATACCAATGGATTAATATACTTTGCAAGAGAACTCCATTAGGATTATGAACTACGAACTTAATGATCTATTCTTAACTCTGGAAAATAAGTTTTTTTTATGTACTTATATATATTATATTAATATTTATATTATTTTAAGATGTTTATTATTATTATTATTATTATTATTATTATTATTATTATTATTATTATTATTATTATTATTATTATTATTATTATTATTATTATTATTATTATTATTATTATTATTATTATTATTATTATTATTTTTTTTTTTATTTCAAATTTGGAATCGTTTCATTTTAAATAATATTATAAACATAAATTGAAAGTTTGACATAATTCATTAAAATTAGATGAAGGATAAAAAAATGGTTATTATTTAACAGATATTTAAAATAGGATTATATTATATTTACTATATAATATAATAAATGTTTAATGTATTTATTTTATTATAAATGCATATAATATATAAGTTCTACAATTGTAAATAGTACTTTTATACATTAATAATTATAAAATATATGAATAAAGACTGTAAATAAATTAATAAGTTATTTGAATTATTAATTTTTAAAATTATATATATTGTTTTATATATCTGTTAATTTAAATTATATTCTTTACTTTTGAATTGTTTATTATAACATAGAATTTTATCATAGCATGTTAGATGGGAATATTATTTATTAATATTTTAAAATGGTAAAATTCATCCTTATTTATTTATTAATATTTTATTTATCTTTAACATTATATTTTTTTATTGTTTATTAAATATTGAGTTATTAACCTGATCTCTTTGTCTAATCCATATATATATATATATATATATATATATATATATATATATATATATATATATATATATATATATATATATATATATATATATATGTTAGTATTATAAATATAATATAAATATGAATTATTAGTTAATGCTTACATAAAGTCATATTAGATAATGACTTATTTTGAAATCATCCCTGAAAAGAGATAATTGCATATTTTCCATGAGTTTGAATATTGTGGCATAATGGTGACTGAAAGAGTGATGAGAGATGGATGAACTAGTCTAAATTATATCAAAATTTATTTAAAAATTATTGAGCTAGCATAATAAATATGGATGTAATCATGGACTTAGTATTTCATCGATTCATTTTGAGCATTCTACCTGAAGACCCAAAGTCCTATTGTAGTGAAATGCATTTTCTCTTTTTGGTGAAAAATGGCATCCCATTATATTTGGTGAGACCAAGTGGGGCCTTGAATCAATGATTGCATTGCATTGAATCTATGATTTTTAGGCATTGATTCTAATCATCCCGTTTTAATTGGCCTATCAACTAGGGCTTTGCATCAACAATTTTATATTATACATATAGTGAGAAAGTCATGGATAGATTAATTGATGATTCTGAGTAACAAGTATGTTGTTATGAACATTCATATGGTGTTTATAATTTCAAGATTAAAATAATATAAAAAAATGATAATATATATAATATGATTTAAAGAGATCAATATTTAAATAACTAATTATTAAATTGTGTTTTAAATAAGAGTTAAGTGGGATAAAGTTTTTATATAGACATAGGTATTTAAAAAAATATACACATATATCATTAGAACATCATAAGTATATATAAATAGCATGAAGTGGTAAAGAACTTTATGGTATAATATTTTATAGTTATAAAAATATATAAACTTGAGTAATGTTTGTATTAAGTTAAAATTTATTATGCTTCGTAGTAAAAAGTTTTCAAACAAAGGTATTGAATGTTCTAATCAAATGCAGGATGATATGCAAAATGAACTAACTTATGATTTTAATAATATTATAGAACAATCATCATTGGTAAAGCACCTGAGGGTTCTACAACCATAATTGAATACCCTCAACAAACACAGAATTCAGATCATGTGTTATCTCAAACACAAAATATAGTTGATGAAGATTTAAATCAATTATCTACAAATGGGATTAAACAATCATTTAATGTTGATACAACACAGGCTATAGACAATAGCATAGCTTTAATGCAAATGTTACAAATATTTATGAATGATATGAATAAAAAATTAAATGATAGTAATACTAATTTAGTAAATATTATGAATAAAAAATTAGATGATAATAATACTAATTTAGTAAATATTATAAATAAGAAATTAGATGATAATAATAAAAAATTAGATGATAATAATGCTTGAATAATAAATATTATGAATAAAAAAGTACATAGTTTGAAAGAGGATTGAAAATAAATAAATTATCTACTAAAATGGAACAAATAAATTTGAATGTGGATAATGTTCAAAAAGATAATATAAAAATTAAACAAGCATTAAATGACCTAAAGAATGAAATTGATGAAAATAATTCAAATGTCAACAACGGTTTAGTGATTTCCAAAGTGACATCATAGGTAGATTGAATGTTAAATGTGATGAAATATATAACAATCAACAAATATTTAGAGAAGTAAAGGAAGAACAGAATAAAATACAGAATGAAATTCAAAAAAATAGACAAAGGACACACACAATAATAGATCAACTCTCTACTAAATAAAATAATGAGAAAGAGTCTCAAAATAATGTTTTACAGAGTATTGATCATCAACTTAAAACTTTGGAGAATAAAATAACTTTAATAGAAATTAATACAAATAAAGATAAAAATATATTAGAAAAATTAAGGGAAGATACTACTGAAACTTGGAATACAGTTAATAAGATAAAATAGTCAACTGATAATAGATTTTTAATTATTGAAACACAAATATGTAAGAAAACACCAACTATAGAGATGCATCAGGTTGAAAAGGATGCAAATACCTGTAGTGGTAATCAAGAACAAAGTTATTCAAAAAGATCCACAACAAGTAATTGATTCTTATGATGGATCAAATTTTCAGTATTATACAATGCCTGAAGCTGAAAATTATCCTAGTAATTTTGAATTAGAAGTGTTAAATTTAAATACTTGTAGGGTTAATCATGAAAATCAAACATCGACCTCTCAATTGAACATTTTAGAAAAGCAAAAACTATATAATTCTATTACATGTAATACAATTAATCAATTTGTTAGATTAAAAATGTTCAAGGGATCTCACAATGAAGCTCCTATAGAATATATTAGAAGCCTTAATCTTTATTTCTCAGTTAACCAAAATTTATCAGGAGGAGAAAAAGTGATCATTGCATACAGTCACTTACAAGAAGATGCATTAATGTGGTGGGAGTCTTTATCACAAACTCCATCTACTTATATGGTATACCAAGCATTGTTGATTAAAAATTTTTGGAATAGGGATAGACAAGAGGCTTTGTTATATCAAATATTCCAAGATAAATATAAGCAAATACCTGGAGAAATCTTGACAAAATTCTTTTGTCATCAGGTAACTAAATTAAGAAAACTTAATACTTATCATTTAAGTGAAGGTGAAATGATTAGAAATATAAAAAGAAATTTACCACTTAAAATAGAACAGTCATTATTGTGTACAAATATCACAAGTGTAGAACAAGTAGTCTTCTTGGTTTGTATTGTTGGTTGCAATGGGATAAGACCTCATCCAGAGAAGATCTCTGCTATTCAAAACTTTCCTAAACCATCTAATTGAATAGAAATTAGATCATTTTAGACCTATGCAATTTTTACAACTGTTTCTATCAGAAGTTCTCAGATCACATGGAAACATTGCTAAAATTGATTAGAAAAGATTAACATTGGAAGACCGTGCATTTGAGAATATTAAAAGAGGGTTTTTAATGTTAACTATGTTAGCCTTCCCTGATTTTAATAAACCATTCATTGTTCAAGCAGATAGTAGTGGTTATGGATTAGGGGTAACACTGTCCCAAATCCAAGAGGATGGCCAACCAGGTGTCCTCTACTTTATTAGTCAGCTCTTGAAATGTCCAGAAATAAATTACATGGTTAGAGAGAAGGAAGTACTGGCATTAGTCTGGGATTTCCAGAAATTTCGACAAATGCTACTTGGATCAGAGGTGATAGTGATCACTGATCACAAAAGCCTCGAATTCCTGAATCACCGTTATCTGACTAATAGTCATCTAGTTAGATGGAGTTTACTATTACAGGAATTTAGTTATACTGTGCATTATGGCAAAGGATCCAAGAATGTTGTGGCTGACGTGCTTAGTGAAAATCCATGTAGGTCAGAACAAAATCATTTAATGGTAGACAATGGTACATTACAAATGTCAATGTGATGGCTGATAGTAATGGAGAGAATGAGTTGGAAAACCTATCTGAGATACAATTTAATGACCTAGAATTAAACTCAATTATAAAAGTTTTATTAGGGGAGAAAGTTTTGAATGTACCTAAAGATCTTAATCATTTTAAATTAGAACACCAGGTCTTATTATATATGAATGATATCATTGATGAGTGGAGGACAAATAATACCAAAGTCATTATGTGACCCACTCGTAAAATATGTACAGTCTAAATGGGCTCTATGGTGCTCACAAGACAGAACATACCCTTAAAAATTGGTTTTACTGGCCAAAAATGTATAGAAACATCTTGAGATTACTTTAAGACTGTCTAATTTGCTTAAGAGCTAAGTCAGTAAACCAAAATTTTACTAACTCAATTAAATCTATCATTTCAAAAAGACCAAATAAGATCCTAGCAATTGACTATTATGGGCCTTTGCCTCCATTTGACAAACAAAAATATTTATTAGTCACTTATGATCTCTTTTCCAAATATGTTGCTGCTTACCCAATACCCCAAGCCAATACTAAACATACAATTAAAGTACTGAGTACTCTCCAATTTCCAATGATATGAAAACCAAAAACCATACTAACTGATCATGGTACTCCTTTTCTATCTAAGGAATGGAAGAAATGGGTAGCTATATCAAAAATAAAATGTGCTAATCTGTATTAGGAATCCACAATCAAACCCACGCGAACATATTATGTGGGAGCTTGGGCATTTGTTTAGGACCTATTTAAAAAAGAGCATAAGGGTTGGGTAAAGCAAACAAAATGTGTAGTAGATTATATCAATTGGAGCTTAAATGAATCTACTGGATTCTCACCCATCTGACATACACTTTCATCAAATTATACATATATTATTTAAGAAATATAAGCCTATTATTAATCCCAAAATAAATGGAGAAAATGATATTTTACAAGCTCATAAACAACTTATTAAAATGGCAAGTAATAGAAGTCGGAATAAAAAAATGTATTTATGAATTTAAAGTTGGAGATAAAGTGTTGATAAAGACTTTCCATCCTAGTAAACCATTCGAAAATAAATATCATAAATTCTACAACACATACAAAGGACCTTATACTATCATTAAAAAGGCAGGTCCAAATGCATTTTGGATTAACCAAGAAGGAGAGATTCCTGGTACATATAATTCATGAATTTTAAAACCTTATTTTGGCTGTTTATAATGATATATAAAGAAATAAGGTGAACATCATGATAAGTATATGGGCAATGTAAACCATACAGTTGTAAAAAATAATAGTGATCAGTGTAAAAAATAATTAAGAACATTAGCTTTGATGAGGGTATTCTTTAATGCCTTGAAATAAGTAAAACAATAGAGTCAATTCATATTAATAAATGGATACTCTAATATTTATTTAGTCTTTTTCAAATTCATAAGTCTTAAAAAAACACTTATAAGGCTAATAAATATATTTGTGTTATCTAAGAAGGAAACACATTATTTTTTTTAAATGTTAACCCTCAAAGTCCTTAATTTTTGATCATTATCAAAAGAATAATATAGCCCAAGTATAAAGAAGATATAACAGTTAACAATTATTCAGGCCTTCATAAAATCCAAATATAGATGGAATTAAATTATAAGAACATATTAAAATATTTGTGTTTAAAAGTTTAACTTAAATTAAAATTTTAATTCTCAAAGGGAAGAGGAAATGTAATAATAACATTTAGTTATTATTAACTTAATATAGGAATACTTTAAAATACTCTTATCTCTAATGAAATTATTTATAAATATAAAATCTATTTGAATATTTTAATATATATATATATATATATATATATATATATATATATATATATATATATATATATATATATATATGTATATATATATATATATATATATAGAGAGAGAGAGAGAGAGATACTATTTATATATACATGTGAACTTTAAATAATACATACCTTAATGTCAAGCTTTTGAGTAATTTCCAGATTTGAAGTTGAAGAATAAATAGTTTTATATATATATTTTATTATTAGATCTTAATATTTATTGATAACAATTAATATTTTAATTTAAGCATGAAAATGAAACAAAACATATGAGGAGATTATTCTGCCTTTAGTTATTGAAGAGAAGAAAAGAAAATGATTTCTTTTTAAATAACTTTTTCTTTTATACAAATATTACTACTCAATGTTGGAATTAAATATTAACTGTTCCAAATTAAGATCTATGGATTAAAATCTATCTCTTAAAATATTACAAGGAAATTATTTTAATTTTCTACTAAATCTAAAAGGAATAGCAATATAAAAGAAAAGAACATCTGTTTGAGTTTTTGGAACTACGTTATTTTAACATTTCGTAATTCTACAAATATATATAAATTTAAAATAATTATATATATAAAGAAATCTTACAATGTGGAGTGAGTAGAATAATTTTGTATTGTAAAAATTTCAAAACCAACTTTCATGCTAATTTGAAATATTTGTTGTATAGAACATCTAATAATACTAGAAAAATGGAGAATAAGAACATCAATATTCGACGGATATCTACTTTATTTTATATCAGTCAAATCATTGGGTAATATTAATAATTTATCAATTAAGGAGAAATAAATAATCGCTATACCAATGGATTAATATACTTCACAAAAGAACTCCATTAGGAATATGATCTATTCTTAACTCTGGAAAATAAGTTTTTCTTTATTTATATATATTATAATAACATTTATATTATTTTAATAATAATAATAATATTATTATTATTATTATTATTATTATTATTATTATTATTATTATTATTATTATTATTATTATTATTATTATTATTATTATTATTATTATTATTATTATTATTATTTCAAATTTGGCATTGTTTCATTTTAAATAATATTATAAACATAAATTGAAAGTTTGACATAATTCATCAAAATTAGATGAAGGATAAAAAATTGTTATTATTTAACAGATATTTAAAATAGGATTATATTATATTTACTATATAATATAATAAACATTTAATGTTATTTTATTATAAATGCATATAATATATAAGTTATAAAATTGTAAATAGTACTTTTATATATTAATTATAAAATATATGAATAAAGACTGTAAATAAATTAATAAGTTATTTAAATTATTAATTTTTAAATTTATATAGATTGTTTTATATATCTGTTAATTTAAATTATATTCTTTACTTTTGAATAGTTTATTATAACATATAATTTTATCATAGCGTGTTAGATGAGAATATTATTTATTAATATTTTAAAATGATAAAATTCATCCTTATTTATTTATTAATATTTTATTTATCTTTTATTTTATATTTTTTATTGTTTATTAAATATTGAGTTATTAACCTGATCTCTTTGTCTAATCATTATTATATTATATTATATATATATGTTAATATTATAAATATCATATGAATATCAATTATTAGTTAATGCTTATATAAAGCCATATTAGATAATGACTTATTTTGAGATCATCACTGACCAGAGCTAATTGCAAATTCTCTGTGAGTTTGAATATTGTGGCATAATGGTGACTGAAAGAGGGATGAGAGATTGATGAACTAGTCTAAATTATATCAAAATTTATTTAAAAATTATTGAGGTAGCATAATAAAGATGGATGTAATCATGGACTTAGTATTTCATCGATTCAGTTCTAGCATTCTACATGAAGACCCAAAGTCCAATTGTAGTGAAATTTATATCCTCTTTTTCGTGAAAACTGGCGTCCCATTATAATATATATATATATATATATAATTAAGAGCATGCTAATGAGCTCTAAACAAGCTTTTTTTATTATGATAAATGCTATTACAAGAGAAGGCATTCAAATCATCTTTATCTTAGATTGTCCCCATCCCCAGACAGGTTTCAACCTATGGGTCTTTTCAGTGAGGAGTTGGGACACTAGATTCAAAAAACCAACTCAAGCTAAAGCATTTATCTAAAAGTTAATTGTCAAGAAGATCTGAAAGTTTTAGGCATATGCATAACTTTAAAGTCCGCTCTCCAACTGAAAAAATCATATGGGCCTGAACTTAATTCAGATACTCCATAAATGAATAGGCTCAGACATTTAATTTAGCCAAAGCCCCACAGCAAAATAATAATAGTAATAATAAAAAGTCAGATGTCACATGACTTACATATATGCCTTCTCTTGTAGTAGCATTTATCATAATAAAAAAAGCTTGTTTAGAGCTCATTAGCATGCTCTTAATTTTACATATTGGTAAATGCAAGCTATATGTAAATCATGTGACATCTGACTTTTTTATTATTACTATATATATATGGAAGATGATAATCTGGACCAACTGATGAGTGGTGCTGGTTTAGCATGAAATACATATATAGGTGATTATTTACCATTTCTACATGTGTGTGGTCTTGTGTATCAGTTGTATTAGATAGTGTGGATAGTTTAAAGATGCTTGAAGATCTGAGTTCAAATCCCCTATACTTACAATTAAGCTCCAGGTTTGTGAAGAGTACCTGGTTTTCAAATATTTAAATAAATAATAATAATAATTCATAAAATATTTTCCGAATAACGGAGATAAATATTTATGATTCATAATAGACATTTGTAATAATATAATTTAAAGTTGTTTTAAAATAAATTTATTAAACATAGTAACATAGTAAAATACAATTAAACTTTATAAAAAATTACATAGCATTCAGAATAAAACTTGAATAGGTTAACACAGAAAAAAAATATCTTAATGAGACTAAGAGGAAAATGAAACTTTCACCCAGGTATCATCATGTA
Organism: Epiperipatus broadwayi; assembly: GCA_028023455.1. Lineage (NCBI taxonomy): Eukaryota > Metazoa > Onychophora > Udeonychophora > Euonychophora > Peripatidae > Epiperipatus > Epiperipatus broadwayi. The sequence goes on along the minus strand of JAQFVV010012742.1, from coordinate 718,126 downwards.
GACTCACAGGTGAAAGCAGAGAGGCTCGCTGCTTGACTTGGTCAAAGAGCTTGATACAGACGTTAGAACTGAATCGTGAGAATGACCTAAGATGGGCCTGCAATGTGTCAACCATAAAGAAAATGTTATAAAGATAGATAATCTTGGTGGTGCAAAAGATCCCTTCCTGAGAGTATTAATTTAAAGTCAATAACCATTTTTTCCATTTCTAAGTGTTTGAGCTCAGATTTCACATATTGCTACACTTATTGCTGTTCAACTATAGCTATAGTGCTGGTAGTTTTTAAATATTTTATTATTAATTTTGTAGGCCACACTGGATGGTAATTTCCTGGTTGTCTAATATGGTTTCTTCCTAAAGCAGTAGTCTCTTGGAGTTTAGGCAAATAATGGATACGACATTCTTTACAATGTTTTTTCATTGGCTGGTAGCTCTCTTTTATGCATCTCTATATGGGTTTTCAGCCTGCACTCCTCCATGTAGCCAGAGTGAAGCAAATAGTGGATTCTTTATTTCTGCATAACATTTAAACATCAAACACAATAAATATAATTGAATCAATGAACAAGACTAATCAGCAGCATAAACTTCTAACAAAGCAATTCAGTAATAAGCAACTAGGATACTTTAATATTTTTACTGCTATGACATATTATCTCAATGATGTATTACTCTAGTCTTCCGATCTTTAAGATAATGTCTGCAAGTGATTTGCAGACAAACTTAATCAATAAAATTTTACATGGAGAGTTATCTTAAAGATCAAAAGACTAGAGTACTACATCTTCAGAGTAATATGTTATAACAGGAAAAGTAATGTGTCCCCAGATGTAATACATGTACACATGTAGTAGAGACATCATAAAGCACCATGTTTGTCATTCCTGGGGGGAAAAATTCTAAAATAAAAATTGCCTTAAAATGTTTTTCTTTTAAAAATTCTTTTAAAATAATTACACAAATATTTCTGTATAAAAAGTAGAAAATTTTCAATTAAACATAAATACAAATTTGGGTCATTTTTAGGGAAAACTCTTTTCTTTATATACTGTGAGTCTATCATAAAGTGCGACTTGTTTATGAAATAAAATGGCCAGTAAAAAATGTGTCTAAAAGTGTTATTGTTAAATTGAAAATAAGGATAATATTTTTTATAAAAATAAGGATAATTTCTATAAAAATGACAACAGTAAACAACAAACAAAAGAAAAGAATCAGATATATAATATCAACGTGTTATATTATCAAAATGTAAGACAAAATAAAAATTACTTGCAAATACTGATCACTGCGGGGGGCCTGAATTGCCCTATATGTGTCAAAATCACTAGTCAACTACTGATTTGCCTTCCATTATCTGTTGGTCTTCACACCATTCTATAGATGTCAATTATCTGAACCAGCCATATATAAAGTGAAATGCAGTGATGATGCTAATTTTTGAGCTTTCAAGCCATGTTTATTTTCTGATTGCATTCTTCTTTAAACAATACATCAAATTGCATCACCACTGTTTATTTGTTCTTCTCATGGCCATTTTTACAAGCTTTGTGCATCACCACTGTTTATTTGTTCTTCTCATGGCCATTTTTACAAGCTTTGGTATTGGCTATAATTCTGTTTTCCTGGAAAAAAACAATCACTTCTTTTTCTAAAGTAGGTAAGACTCATAGTTTTAAATCCTCTTTTTTCCAGCCATTTAGCATAGAAAATGATATGATCATATACACCAATATATCACCAAAAATGGACACACACACAAAAAAAAAAGATCAAAAATTCCAATATAACATAAAAAAGGGTCAGAAATGGTCACACAAAAAAAATCACTGAACTAATGCAGACAAGGCAATAGCACAAAAACAGAGATTGAAAAATTTGCCATAGAGCTTGTGCCTTTTAAATCTTGCAAGGCATTATGTAAATATCGTACAGTGCCTTAGTTGCCATGACAGTGTTAATCTAATCTTTGGTGAAATCTTACTGGCAGAAAAGATGTTTGGGGTAATACATCATAGCAGGACGAATACTAATATTAATAATCAATTACAATGATTTATGACCACTATTTATAGTTCCTGTAGTTGTCTTTTTAGCAAATATGGATTTATCAGTGGCCATTTGAATCCACAGCTTAATTGTTCATTTATAACATTTACAAAATTTTATTTTTGATAGTGGTTATCAAAGAAAAATATGTCATATACCTATCTCCTTAACTAATTAACCTGTTTGCAAAAATTTAATATATATATATATATATATATATAATTTTTATTCATTTATTAAAATTGTTGAAAATCTTTTCTTTTAAAATTCCTTCAAATTTTTAAATTACAGTCATAAAACATATATAAATATCACTGCATACCACTACATTCAGCAAAAAAAATTGCTTTGTTAGTGAAAATAAAAAAAATCAGTATATAATCAAAAAATACTTTGTAATGTTAAATCCTGGTTCAATTAATTTTGATAGTTTTTGTTTGAGTATCATTTATGTCTTGGTTATTAGTGTTTACACAATTAACTGTTTTTATTGGATGATTATTTATTTATTTAGATATTATTTCTAGGTGATCTACCATTAACAAGCTCAAACTATTTTGTCAAGCTTGAGTCTTTATTATTTTCTGAATCTTCTAGTTCAGTTACAGTTTGATTCTCTATTTGACTACACAATTTATTAAAAACTTTTGATATATCCAGAATAAACTAACCCATCTAACTGAGCAAAACTAGATTTTAAATTCTGCATTTGTGTCATTATTAGTTCTTTTCACATAACAATTCTTTATCTAACAATTTTACAACTTTCATTACTGACATTGTAAGTAATTATATGGAAAAGTATTTAAAACAATCTTTAGTTTACTCCTTCCACCATCTTTTATAAAGCTTTTATTAACATATTTTAAACTTATTGACTTTGATATCCTGCCTATTTATTATGTAAATATCATACTATGCCAAAAGAAATTCAAAAATTGCCTACTAAATGTGTACCGTTATTCTTAGTATGTCATAATCATTTTGGTTACTAGTATCATTGACAGTACAGGTCACCAGATGGTGCTGTTCCTACTCACAAACAATTAAGTATACCATTTCTGAGGCAGGATGTAATAACCTGTAGTGTGTTCTGCTAAAATTAACACTCGATCCAAGGGTCCTGTTCTTACTCTCTAAATGATCGCTATTGAGCCTTGGGTATATATAATTTAGGTGTATATATATTTGAAGTCAACAAAATTTTTTTAATAGTATTAAATAGATTTTTCTTTTACATATATTTGAAGTCAACAAAATTTTTTTAATTGTATTAAATAAATTTTTCTTTTACAAACGAATTACGTACTATTATGTAAAAAAATTATGAAAGTCGTATTTTTTTAAAATTTTGTTTTGAATGGTGTAAAATTACACAAAGTTTATTTGTAAACATGATTTATTTGATAGTGATGTTATCCATAAAATCTTTGAGGGAACAACTAAATGGCATGTACTGCCATTGACAGTGTGTGATCTGTAATAATTGTTTCATTTTTAATGTTAAGTTTACAAACTTACTTTTTAAAGGTACTGCAGTTAAAAAAAAAGTAAATATATCAAGAAAAAAAGGTAATATAAAAGATGTTTATATTTTGTCCAAAAAAAACCCCACAGTGATTAAAAGAAAAAAAGTCAACTATAGTAAGTGATTTACTATATACTTTTTAAAAAATGTCAGTTCTTTAATAATATGTCAAAACTATTTATTTCTTCAATAAAAAAAAATTATAATAAAAATAATATTTAAATCAGTTTCTTAATAATATTTTTAAAAAAATCATAAGAAAAAGACGATTTAAGCAGTTTTTTAACAATCTGTCAAAAAAAAAAAAGATAGAGCCAGGTAGATGGTTTTTATAAAAGATATTTCTATTTTCTCCAAAAAAAACAACAACAACAACACAGCAATTAAATGAAAAAATTGTTTACTATATACTTTTTTAAAAAATGTCAGTTCTATTAATAATATGTGAAAACTATTTCTGGTACTTTAGTATTTTTCTTGCTATGATGTATTATTCTGAAAACATACTATTCTAATCTTCTAATCTTTAAGATAATGTCTCCTAGTGATTTCCAGACAATATTAATTGCTAAAATTTATCCACAGATCATGTGGTGGCATTACATTAAAGATCAAAAGATTAGAGTACTACGTCTATAATATGTCATAGCAAGAAAAATAGTTTTTAAAAAAGCCAGCCATCTGGTAGACATCGGACACCTTGTTTGTTGTTTCTAAAATAATTTACTATAATAATTAATTAGTATAAGACATCTAATAGCAAGAATAATACTAAAGAAGACAACTACTAATAGCAATAATAATACTAAAGAAGACAACTACTAATAGCAATAATAATACTAAAGAAGACATCTAATATCAAGAATAATACTAAAGAGGATATCTAATAGCAAGAGTAATACTAATGATGATATCTAATAACAAGAATAATATTAAAGAAGACATCTAGTAGCAAGAATAATACTAGAGGACTTCTAATATCAAGAATAATACTAAAGTAGACATCTAACTGCAAGAATAATACTAAAGAGAATATCTAATAGCAAGAATAATACTAAAGAAGATAGCAAGAATAATACTAAAGAAAACATTTAATAGCAAGAATAATACTAAAGAAGACATCTAATAGCAAGAATAATAGTAAAGAAGACATCTAATAGCAAGAATTATACTAAAGATAACATTTAATAGCAAGAATAATACTAAAGAGGACATCTAATATCAAGAATAATACTAAAGAAGACATGTAATAGTAATAATAATATTAAAGAAGATATCTAATAGCAAGAATAATACTAACAACAACATCCAATAGCAAGAATAATACTAAAGAAGACAGATAATCGCAAGAATAATACTAAATAAGACATCTAATAGCAAGAATAATACTAAAGAAGACATCTAATAGCAAGAATAATACTAAAGAAAATATCTAATAGCAAGAATAATATTAATGAAGACATCTAATAGCAAGAATAATACTAAAGAAAACATCTAATAGTGTTTGAACAGTTTACAGGCTGTAAGATCTATGAGCGGCCTTGCAAACAGCATATTTATGTGCTTTAGTTTAGAAACAGCACCATCAGGCGGTGTGGATCAGTGGAAGTTGTATTACCCAATTTTTTATATAGAATAAAAGGATACATTAGTAATACATTTTTATTTGTAAATAATAGTTAAAATATATTTATTCCATCACTTTATAAATTTATAGAGGTTTATTTCTTGAAAACTAAAAATTCTGTCATCATAAATTTCAATTATTTTAGTAAAAGTCAAAAATTAGAAGCTTTGATTTGCAATATCATTTATTAATCAATTATATTGTAATCTCTATTTGACACATTTAATATAAATCTAAATTATTTTCAATTAAACAGAAGAAAATGATTTTTATGCAGTATGCAGTTCATAATTAGCATTGGAAGATCAAAAGTTACTGAAAATAAATTGAAAATATTTGCTCACTTAGAGAAAAGTAATCTGAAAAGAGTAGATGAAAACATTATAAATTAAATACCAAACAGTTTTAATCATTTATTCAGGGGTCCCCAACTTTTTTGCACTTAAGAGCACATTCTGTAATACTGGGGAGGTGGTGGGCACCATTTATTTTTTCAATGTAAAATTTATAGTTGGATATTGTTAATAATACACATAATGTACAAAAAAAAATTATTTCAAAAACAAAGTATAGTATGGCCTACAATTTGATTACAATATAATACAATACTTTATATGGAATTTTAAAAATTAAATTTATTTGTATCAGATAAATATTTTTTTATCATATTCGGATAGCGGCGGACACACATAAAATGCTCTGTGGATGCCATGGTGCCCACGGGAATAGGGTGGGACCCTGATTTATATTATTGAACTTATACAAATCAACTATAAATAAAATTTTAAACTGGTTTAAAAAATCAACATTGGAAATAAAACTTTTATTGATTAGATAATTATAAAAAAAAATTGGTAATAGAACATAAAATGCACCTAAAATTAATTGTTATTAATAAATTTTATATATATATATTAATTTAATATACCACGGTTCTGAAAATATTATTGATGCAAGTAAAATGGTAAGGGGCAGGCAGTAAATTATGAAATTATTGTTTTATAAATATATAGACCACGTGAAAAGCTGTTTTATACTTTATATTTAATCGTGACTTAGAAATCTTATATAGAATATTTAGCATGATTTTTATTTATTATTGATCACGTTTTTTTAATTTAAGTTTCTTTTTAATTTAATTTAAACATAGAAAATCATTATAACAGTTTTCTTATGTAAGATTTTAATTGATGAAATGATTTAAAAAACAATTTGAACTTATTGGAATAAGCCTTGTACCTGTTATTTATTCATCCAACTGCTTTTTTTGTGATAATTAACTTTTTTCACATTTATTAAGTGATACACTACTTATTAATTCTCTCATGTCCATTTTAGCATTGTTATTGTTATTATAGTAGATTTGTAATAACAAACATTTTATTTGTAGTATATATATATATATATATATATATATATATATATATATATATATATATATTGTAACTAAATAAAATACACTAATATATTGTAACAGTCAGAATCGGTGATTCATTAACATAGTGCAGAATTTGACCACCACACAGAATGGCAGCACCATCTAGGTAGCGAAGCCACCCGTAGTACTAAATTCGAACATAGTTTATTGGTTCCACAATACAATCTACGAAACAACGCATCTGCGTCATTAGTAAACAAATCTTTAGGCACGGTGATCAGGGTATGCAAGAGATTAATGATTTTATTTCGAGTTAGCCAATCAGAACATTAATCTTACACATTTATATTTAAATAATCGAGGAAACATATTGAATGGGTATCAAATAAATAAATAAAGAAGTAACAGCAGACATATAGTTTGAAATTGTTTATTAAAACATTATATCATTTAACGGTAAAACTAATAATATTTGGCAAGATTTAAATCTCAATAGTGGAATTTTCCGATACTATTATATTTACAAAGAGGAACACATTTATTTGATGATGGAATCTGGCTGCCTAAAATTCTCGAGCAAGTATTTCTAAGGCATGCCTTTAGGGATTTATACCTTTGCAATGCAAGAGTCTAAAATAAGATTTATAATAGTAGCGGCAGACATATATTTATTTAATTAAAAATATTTATTAATAACTAAGGGCAAACATTTATTTGAGAGTGAATTCTCAACAATGCAGGGACAAAGTTATACATAGAATAATAAATTAAATAAAATAAAACATGTGGTATGCTAGAAAGGCAATATGGAATGGCAGTATATTGAAACTGCAAAGCCGTGAACTTGTTTATAAGAATGATGGGCTGGCATTTGCCATTGGCCCAAAGAGGTAAGGTGTCACATAAGCATAACCAGGGGCAAGTGGTTCGCACCATAGTGATTGATCGCAAGTGCTTCATTTAGTGCAGATGGGAGGATAGAGGGACCTACTCCACTAAAGTTTTTATTTGGTGGTTTATCTCTTGCACAAATAGCACATTTCTTGAGGGTATCTGTCACATCTTCATATAGTTTTGGCCAGTAAAATTGTCATATTATAGCTTCTGTTATTCTGGGGCCATAGTGCCCTACTAAGCCATGCATATACATGATGAGATGGTTTCTGAGGTCAGGTGGTACCAAGATTTTCCAGTAAATTTTATCTCCCACAATCTGCTGCTGCAGCGACCCATTTCTTATCCGGTATAGCATCTTTCCTCGAGGTGTTGTGCAGCTTTGTATTGGATTTCCTTGCTGTTGTACAATTTGGATAAGCTTTTTGTATAGCAGTTGTTGCTCTTGCCAATGTTGAAGGTTCCTTAATTTGTGTTCCATCTCCTGGTCCAGTACCATTGCTGCAATTACCAATAGCTGATCACTTATTATGGGGTTGTGTGGCTCCAGTTTTATAGGATGTCGACTTAAATATCGGCCAGTGTATTTTCAGGCCCAGGGCAGTAGACGACTTTATAATGAAATCTTTGAAGTGAATGACTCCATCTAATGAGGCGGTCATTGTTCAGGTATCTTTTATTTAGAAATTTGAGACACCAGTGGTCAGTAATGATAATCACTTCTGAACCCAGGAGCATCTGTTTGAACTTATTACATGACCAGACGATTGCTAATGTCTCTTGTTCTGTCACTGTGTAGTTATTTTTGTCTCCTTTCAGAGTATGGCTGCTAAAATATAGTATTTGGTGTTGGCCTTCTTGGTTGACCAGGAATAGAACCACACCCAATCCTTTCTTACTACTATCAGTCTGCAAATAAATGGATGGGTAAACTCTGGCTAGTGTAACATCACAGTCTCTAAAAATCTTCTCTTTACTCGACTGAAGTCTTCTTCATGGGTATTTGTCCATTCCCATTGGTGGTGGGGTCTTATCAATTCTACTAGGGATGAAGTATCTTTGGCAAAATGGGGGTAAAATTTGTGATACTTATTGCAAAGACCCAGAAATGATTGAACTTGTTTTCGGTTCATTGGCCTAGGGAAATTTTCAATGGCAGCAACCTTGTCAGGGTGAGCCCTAATTCCTTGACCATTTACAATATGGCCTAAAAAGAAAATCTCCCTCAACATGAAAAAACTTTTTTTAAAATTAACAGTTATATTTTTCTGGGTGCACTCATCGAAAAATTGTTTTAAATCTTCCAGATGTTCTGCAATATCTCTTGATGCAACTACTACATCGTCTACATAACATATTAATTTTTTCTTTAACTTTTCTGACAATACTTGGTCCAAACACCTCATGAGGCCAGCCTCGATATTTATCAGCCAAAAGGGTACTCTCTTAAACATGTCAGTTTTTCCATTGTATCGGAATGTGGTATATTTTCAATCCTTGGGTTGAAGACCCATTTGCCAATAACTGGCAGTTAGGTCAAGGGTAGAGAAAATATTCTTAGCAGTCAACTTGATAAATGTTTCTTGCATGGGGGGTGGGATGTCTCACTCAGGTATAGTAATGTTGTTTAATGTCCTAGCATCTAGACACAATCGTATGGTTCCATCTTTCATTTTGACCATGACCAATGGGTTATTACAGAGTGGTGACCCCTTTTCAATTACACTCCAGTCAATCATCTGCTTAATTTGGGCATTCATCTCTTCTTGATACTGAAATGGGATAGGATATGTGCAAGTCTGGAAATGTGTCTCTTCTTTTACTCGTATCCGATGGACGTAATCACTAATTTCACCTGGGACCTGAGAAAATATTGTATGATTTTCTGTAAGTAATTGTTCTAACTGGAATCAGTCCTCTACCTTGTTTAACAATGATCCCATAATTTTCTTTTGGATATCCTCATCAGTAATAGCCTCCAGACATCTTAATTGGATTTTTTCAATTTGTTTATTAGTATCAAAACTAATCTGCTTCTGCTGAAAATTTAGTATCTTTTTTTATAGTCCAGGATACATTCATGTTGGGTTAAGAAGTTGGACCCAATTATCTCATCCTGAATTAGTCCTTTGATTACTAAAAAGGTGCGGCCTGGATTGGCTTCTATCGATATTTCCAACCAGACTTGATAGTTTTCAGCTCTTATTGTCTTCCCATCAGCCAGATTCATTTGGATTGGGTGAGCAGGGATCCTGGGTATGAGTCCATACTTTTCATAATTTGTTAACCAATCTCTAGAAACACAGGAAATCTGGCTGCCTGTGTCAAGAAGAATTTGTGCAACTGAGGCCCCGATTCTTGTATTAATAATTGGGCAAGGGCCAATCTGAAGTTCCCAAGTGGGATCCTCTTCCTGGATGACTGACATTAGGTTAGTCATCTCCACTATGTTCAGCTGCTTGCAAGGTGGATGCTGGTACTGGAAATCTCTTACTGAAGTCCCGCTTGATCAAATTGCTATTTGGTTTCTTTCTTTCTCACTATGATTGCTAGTAGTTGCTGATTGCTGTTGTCTGGTCTCCTGCTTCCATTCATGTTCTACCAATCTTTTAGGCCAATGGCTATGATCTAAAGCCACAAAAAATTCTCCCATCTCTTTGATTTCTTTGATACAAGTTCCAATCATCAGCTTTTGGATAGTGAATGAATTGTTCTACTGATATGTGTATCTGCCAATGTGAACATCATGAAAGATTTAAATCAGTTTGTTTGGTGGAGAAAAAACTGAGCATGTGTTTCTCAGGGTATTGCTCCATATTTTTCATGACAGAGCATGTTGTAGATACCATTTTGATGCTCATCACTCCAATAATTTTTTATTAACGCATCTTTGTACTTCTATAGTTTTAGGTTTCCATTTCACCATATCCCACCAGTCTTTGGCATAGCCCTGTAAATGGTAACTGGCAATAGATATCTGTTCACCTGCTCCTGCCTTATGCACTTGAAAGAAACTTTGTAATTTCTCTAAATGGGCTTGAGGATTTTTTACTGTCTCTCCTCTAAAAATTTTTATCTGAATAATCTTTCCTAAGTAGCTTTGAGATCTAACCTCCCTTGTCTTTATATTTTCCCCCTGTTTATTGACTTGGGTTATTCTATATTCCTTTGCTATCATATCTAATGCTCTCAAGACAAATTTTTGAATTTCCAGATACTCCCTTAGCTCTTATCTTTTCTTTTTCCTGTCTCTTTTTTGATTCTTCATCTCCTCTTCACACTTCCTCCTCATAAATTTTCCTAATTTCTTCCTTTTCTTAATATTATTTATTTATTTAATATTACTAGCATTAGACCATTCCCCACCGGTAACTTCATCCTATCACACTCTTTCACTGCTCTCACTCTACATTGCCCTATATCAATATTCTCTATATTGCTGCATTTAACATATATATTTTAACGAACTACTGCTAACGCGTATAATAAGCCACTGCTGTCTGTAATATATATATAATAGTATTTTAATAAAATATTTACTGTTAACATATATAACAAGCCTCTGCTGTCTATAATATATATAATGGTGCTTTAATAATATATTTACTGCTACATGCTTTTTCATTTAGCGACATTACTTTTTTTTTCACATATATAAAAAATATTTCACTAGATCAGAGTATTTTCTTTCTTTCTTAAATTATACACACATCCCTGCTTTCCTTACATTTGTTATTACATTTACCATCCTTTCACTCACTCGACCCACATTATTTCACTCCATTTATTTTTTTCATTATTTTAATCAAAAAAAACAAACTCGTATATATAGAATAATTAGCTAACTCGGGTAACAAATGCTAAAAGAAATTTACATGCATTATAAATCTGCTCAGGGATATGGGTATTGTATCAAACCCTCCACGTTATAGGTGCCAAATGCTAAAAAAAAATACTATGTAACAGTCAGAATCGGTGATTCATTAATATAGTGCAGAATTCTACCACCACACAGAATGGCAGCACCATCTAGGTAGCGAAGCAACACGTAGTACTGAGTTCGAACATAGTTTATCGGTTCCACAATACAATCTACGAAACAATGCATCTGATGCGACATTAGTAAATATTTCTTTAGGCACGGTGATCATGGTATGCAAGAGATTCATCATTTTATTTCAAGTTAGCCAATGAGAACATTAATCTTACACATTTATATTTAAATAATCGAGGAAACATATTGAATGGGTATCAAATAAATAAATGAAGAATTAACGGCAGACATATAGTTTGACTTTGTTTATTAAAACATCATTTAATGGTAAAACTAACAATATTTGGCAAGATTTAAATCTCAGTAGCAGAATTTTCCGATACTTATATTTACAAAGAGGAACACATTTATTTGATGACATAATCTAGCTGCTTAAAAATCTCAAGCAAGTATTTCTAAGGCGTGCCTTTAGGGATTTATACCTTTGCAATGCAAGAGTCTAAAATAAGATTTATAATAGTAGCGGCAGACATATATTTATTTAATTAAAAATATTTATTAATAACTAAGGGCAAACATTTATTTGAGAGTGAATTGTCAACAATGCAGGGACGGAGTTAAACATAGAATAATATAGTAAATAAAATAAAACACATGGTATGCTATAAAGGCGATATGGAATAACTGTATATTTAAACTGCAAAGCCGTGAATGAGTTTATAAGAATGATGGACTGGCATTTGCCATCGGTTCAAAGCGGTAAGGTGTCACATAAGCATAAACAGGGACAAGTGGTTTGTGCCACAATTTGCCTGCTGGCTGCATGATGGTTATCAAGTCCTATGGGACATTCATTTGTCAGCTTGTGTAGGACAACTGGGGTTAATTTCAACCCTATAGAATCCGGAATATTCAAGGCTCATAATGAGTCATTGCGTCTCCAAAACATAACATGTGTATAATGTATAGATGATTCTGTGAGATTTTAAATATATTTTATAACTCGGCCCTACATTATCAACATTTAATAATGTACGTTTGCGACTCTCAAAGAAATGCCATTTTATGGAATTATTAATCAAGATTTAATAAAATAAAACAATATATATAAACTGGAGGATTTTTACAACTAATACGTCAGCCATTTGCTAAGCAGTAGACCCCTGCATTACAATAAAGGAAGCATTGAATGCGTGTCATTAGTATGAAAATATTATATTATTTATGAAAGTAAATATTAATGAAAATTTGACACGCATCCACTGTTTCAAACGATCATAGATTTATACTTAGAAAATTATGAGCATGCGATAATTAAATAATAAATATAGATTTTAGAAATACATACCCAAGAAAGATAGAGTTAGGCAGGCTAGATTATTAAAGAAGTTTACAGATTAATTATTAAATTTATAGCATTACAAATGATAGTTCTACAATTTATAGTTTATAATTTATATAAAGAGTGAATAAGCATAGTGGGATATTGGTAGAGTACTCTAGAGAATTTGGATGCAGGTACCTGTTTATGAGAAGTTTTCCGATTCTGTGCTCAGTAGCAAATTGTTCCTCATTCTAGCATTAGCAGTTCTTTACAGCATTTAGATGATTTGTGTAATTTAACAGCATCAGCTTTCAAATTATTTTAGGCAGCAGATCTTCTTGGTTGAATTTATTAAGGGCAATGAAAGGTTTGGCATCTGATAGGCCATCTCTGGGCGGAGAATAATCTTGGCGCTTTTACTCGATCATACCGTAGCAGGTAAAATTAATTTAATATCTTGGAGACTTTCAACTGATCGAGAGCACAGTTAAAGTGAAAGTCTCTACAAAGTCTCAAATGGCCACCTTTCTTAGATCTTATCTTTAACATTTTTGTTAGTGTATTTTTAGATTCCATTTAATCTGCCCTGAGGACAATCAATGCATTTTTGTTAGTTGAATTATAAAGCTGCCATTCTATTGTTTACATTTAGATTTTACATTTAATTTTTATAATTACATTATAGGGAATTTTTCTTTTTAATTAATCTATTATCTCTCACCGACCGATTATTTTAAAATTTCAAAGACAAAAAGGGAACATATGATTATTTTTACTTTTAATTAAATATTACAATCTATTTCTAAAATTATTACTAAATGAAATTTAAACAAAGCAATAACTAACGAATTTTACAATTCAAAATAAATGATTAAAATTATATATTTTTACATAACTAAAAGAAGAAATCTAAATTATATTATTTATCTTTATTTATTGCCTTAAATTTGAGATCGAAATGTGTGCGTGTTCATGGTGAATTCTACATATATCTATACATTTTTAATATTGTTACGCACACAATTCGATACCAAAAAGTTTAAATTTGGATAGGATAGACCGGTGAGTGAGAGATGATAAAAAAAGGTAAACTTAAGATTCGAATACGAATCTTACTGTTTCAATATATCATGTCCTAGTTGAGCATCAATTTGTAACTAAATACTGCATATGCTATGATAGCTGCTATAATGGGTAATTAATAAATAAGTGATGATCTATTACAAAATAAAACCTGAGGCCATACTGACTTTTTCTCATCTCAGATATATAGCTTATCTCTAACCCTTTTTGGATAGCCACTTTGTAATTATACAGAAATATATAAAATATAACAGCCAATTTGTAACTAACATAAATATAATACCATAGCCCATTTGCAACTATCATCAACATTATGTTAATCATGTCAATAATGAGATAAATATATTATCCCATTTCTAAACACACAAAATAAAAATTCATCACTATCATTTTTTAAGATTTAAAATATTTTTGATATTGGGAAGCTATTTCAACTAACAAAATATACTAGCAGTTATAACTTCATCAATATAGATTAACCATAGCAACTAAACAAAATTACAATGAAAGCAATGGAGTGCATTACGCTTTATCTCCAACAATAGATTCCTTCAACAAAGAATCCTTCCTTTCTTCTTTCCACATATATAAGACCATTCATGGTCGCACGCACCCACCGGCACTATTTATAACTACTTAAAAATATCAGAGAAAGTTAATATTAAGTTGGAAAAGGGACTAGATGACTTTATTCAGTTTAGCCAAGTACAATGTGTTTTCCCTGAATGCCACTAGATTGTTTTATACCTAGATAAATATCATTTGTCCACAGTGTACTGGGTTCAAACCCATTCTGTACATTCTTTACTACACATGCACTTGGATGATTCACAAAAAAATGACATTCTTATATTTTATCCATGTCAATAAAATTATGTTGCCAACACCATAAAATTTATATATCCAACACTCTTATAGGTATTACCAGCTCAGTTTAAGTATATTGATGTACAGATGCATGAATGCTCTTACTAATGGCTTACAAACAAACAGAGTAAAGACCATTACTTACATATATGGCCATTAAACCTAGCTATTTAATTTAATTAATCATCATAATATAATGATGATTATGATTATGATTCCAACCACATCTTTTGTAATGAGCTCATAACAACAAATTTATCTTTTTTTAAGCATGTATGCACCTTCTTAAAATCATATTATGTTTAAACTGGGATTTAATTATTACTATTTATTTAGTGATGATGGTGATCATAACTAATATTATATCATAAAATTTAGATTCTGATGAATCTATAATTATTTACCTGAATAATATTATGCTTAAACGGTGATTTAACCAGTAATATAATATCCATCATTGACAAGGATGGTCAAAACTCATGGGCACAACATAAAATTTTAGCAAACTTGGTTATATGTCAAGCATGATCTTAAATATCCTTATATGTAAATTAATATCCAATGCTTAACATTTATGAATGACAATGATTAATTATAATCAAAACAAGATTTAAAAAAAAATAACAATACAAATAATAATAATTCGAAAACTAAATATGGTATAATTATATTTATTAACACTCTTCATTTTAATAAATCAACTTACTAATTATAGAATTGACTCAATTAAATACATAATTACAATAAAACATTTCAACACCATATGCATAACCAACTAAATTTATATATATATATATGTTCAGGTTCCCCTCTATTTTAAAATAAGCTGGCTTAAAATGACACAAAAAATTATTCTATTGAATGCTTATTCAAGATTTTTCCTACTTATTATGTCATAAAGGTAAATTTATAATGCAATGTGTGTTGTTGTTTTTTACTTTCATACATGTGTGAAAGCCTTCTCTTTAATTTGCTATCTTAAAAAAACCATGTCTATCCTATTTTGACTGATTGGTATAAGCAGTCACACACACACCCTGTGATATGTCAACATATATATTATATTAAGATGCATCCCTTTATATCATGCATTGATACATAAATCACATTTACAAAAAAATATTGTTTAAACCTTGAGCAAAAAATAAATTATATCAAATTTAATATGCCAAATATAAATATATAAAAAACACTATAAAGCATATATTAAGTTGCTCAATTACCACACTGACTAAACAACAATAATAAAAAGATATTTTAGTATTACCGTATATAAAAAAATATCAAAGATTATAAAAAATGAAGTTTAATGCATTTTAAACTGTGTGTGTAATGTTATGCAGTATTGACAATAAAACAACCAATAAACAAACCCTTAATGTTTACGTATCAAAAGGAAAAAATGCCTGACTGTAGAAAGAGTGTCAAAGTTTACTTTTAATAAGTAAATAAAAAAAATTGGTTAATCAAATTTTAATGTTACCCAATCTATTTTCAGTTCTCATTAATGTCCCAGGTTCAAATATTAGACCACACTTTTATTCATCACTTCAACTGGTTGGTTTGGATTGTTCCTACATTTTAAAAGTTCTTGCAGGCAATTTTGATAAATATGAAGAAAACTTTTAAAAACTGATTTGTAGACTAGTTGAGGTTGGTTTATGGTTTTTTTATATCTTCTTTCTTCTCATTTTACCTCTTCTTCTTTTTAAAGATGATGATCCTTTAATAGGCCAGGAGACAAAAAAGAAGCCTCTCATATAGTAAATGTGGTTGGCTTTAAGTTTGGCCATTCTTTGATTATTAAAGACATGTATATGAGTCCATAGATAGACCAGTGAATTAACCCATGATTTGAGATCTCAGAGAACAAAATGGAAAAATTAGCACTGCATCTTCATTGTCTTATAATTAGCCAAAATATATAAATACCATTTCATATTATTTTCTCCAACTTTTTTTAAGAGATTCAATTTTGATTCATCCCTCTAGATTAACTTAGCTGTGAGATTATTTATATAGCCACACATCTTTTTTATGCTGTTTTAAAGCAAAAGTCTCATATTTCTCTTTAACTTTTCAAAGAAAAAAATCAACAGCTCATCCTGAGCTCCCCAGAAAAAGATGAAAAACTGCTGCTAACTGACAACTGCTGTTTTTATGAATATTGTGCCTGTCTATTATATCTCCATATTTCTGATTAAAAAGTCCCCTCCTACAAAAGTAACTCATTTTGAGGTAGCAATCAGAGCCTCACAAATTGATAGTCTAAAGTAATTAATACGAAAATTAATAATTAACTTATCTACTCTGTCAAAGCATTTCCCCCCTCTTTGGACAATCCAAAATCCGGATACCAAAAAAAACAGAGTTTACAATCTATGGTCAACAGAGATATGTGTCCAAATGTTTTATGTTTACACAGCTGTACCTTCACACATGTGCATTTTATCTATTGATCTTTTACATCATTTTTTCCAGTTTGTTTTATTTTAAAGAAAATAAAGCTAAATAACAGTGCTTTATTTAATAATAATAAACAAATATATTTAATATTATTTCTTCTACCTATTTCTCTTCATTACTGCCTATTAATAACTAATGTCCATTAACGGTATAGAACACACACACATATATATATATATATATTTTAAATTTAAGAATATATATATGTGGGAATGAGATATATATATATTATAATGGTCGGATATTAGAGATCAATCGAGTCTTACCATATCTGCACTACAAAGCACTGTCAGGTTATTTGAACCTAGAAAATTTATATAGTAGGCAGATACGTAAGTTAAGAAAAAAAATTTATATATATTTTACTCTGACCATCAGCCCAATGCCACTAGCTCAGTGAGACACAGAGATTTATAATGATATAAATTCTTATCTAATAATATTTCAATTAAAAATAAAAAAAAATAAAAAAAGCCACTGCCAGTAATTAACACACAAACATTTATTTATGCACAAATAATTTTTGAATCTTTTTAGAATCACTTTTAGTTTAAAATTTAACTTACATTTTAACTTTGATTTTTAGAATTTAATTTACGTTTAAACTATTATTTTCTAAGTTCGCACAGATGAATTTAATATTTTATTAAAGTGTCGAGTATGAATAGACTACATAGATTGCATTTGAAAAGAAAATATTCTATCCCTTATTTAACCTTAGACCAAAAGTATGCAGTTAAACTAATGTCAATCCATCTGATACATCAGTGTATTCAATGCAGCATGAATATGACAGCACAAATACTATACTGTCAGAAATGTACATCTGAATAGTATGGTTATAGAAGACATTGACTTTCATCTAGACAGAAATACTACATCTGTCTTATGAGAAGAGCAACAAAAAAAACTCCATAGGAAAGGACTGTGTTTTCCATCTTACTATCCCATTCCATAGGCAAAAAGGGGTGTGCAGTATTGAAACGGTTGTCTTCAAGTCCCTCACCATTTCACCAACCATCCTAATAACCCACTCGTCTGTGCTAAGTTCAAACCTGTTTAATAAGTCTAAATTAAGATTTGTAAGCTAAAAATTGCAATCACGGCTATATAAACAGCATTATATACGCACATACGAAAGAACGCTATAAGTGAATAGTATTGCCAGAGTTATAGCGTATAATTTTATCGCGTAATATTTTTAAACAGTAATAATGTAGCGTCAATTTATTAATTTATTACTTAAATTCGTATGTGGGAATATAATCCACCTATATTGAATATACATATATAGCATAGTGGCGTGATTAAAATATTTATTAAATTTTAAGTTTCATTTTTATTATAAACCAATTTAATGTAAAAACACATTGAAAGGGTGATTGATTGCAAATGCGCTGACAAGTTTCTTCTTAAAAAAGAAAAAAGATTTTTTTTTCTAAAAATAAAAGTATTTTCGGAGAATTAAAAGTTTAGTAAAGTTTTTGCTGTAAACAATTGTATCAGTATATGCCACGCCTGCCTTAGGTTTCTAAAAGAAAAGCCAATTTTAAAATAATCTAGCTAATTGATTCTAAATTATTTTGGAGACCTCGCTAATTAAAAATATGTTTACAGCAGGGATTTTACACATAAATTATAAAATCAGAACAAAATTCCTGACTAATTAAAAATAAAATCTAATATCGGATTAAACTGATTAAAATTCGATTTAATTAAAAATTTGATAATCAGAGAAAAGTTATAACACCTAAAAGGAATGTCAGCATGTTTGAAATCAACCACTAATTTCCTAAGCAAATTAAAAATTTTGTAATCTTGATGGAGATGAAATTCCAAGGTGTGTGGGCTGATAAGGCGATCATTTAAAAAGGCCATGTAAAGTGGAGGAGCCATCTTAGATCTTTACTTTTTGAAACCATGACAGCTTGAATGCTACATCTGTGAAGTTTTGCCCTCTTTGATCATCGTTAAGCTTTGGAATCCAGCGTGTATCCTGAACCAAAAAGCAACCGTGAACATTTTGACATCCAGTTAAGACAATAATTTTTATATCTGTGCGAGAGAAAATGTCGGGCTAAAACAGGCAGCCTTGGCTAAGCTCCAGAGTTAAGGCGACGGGCCTTTACTTCCATCCAAAAACCACCATCACCAGTATGCCGCCATAACAGCTCCGCTCTAACCGTGGGAAGAAGATGATGCTGCAAGCCGCCACAAAGACTCCCGTAACTCCAGCTCAAGTACTACAAGATGACCGGTAACCTCACCATTTCTAACTGCAGTTTAATATATTAATTTTCCTTTAAGTCTAGACTTATAAAATGTATTTTAATTCTAAAATCTTGAATTCAAGTAAATTGCTAAATGTAAAATTTTATTCTTAAATTTAATTATATAATTCTGACCTACTTTCTAATGTTTCATAACTAAATGATTTTAATAATTTTATTTTCAATTTTCTCACTGCAGTTGTGACTATGGTTTATTTATTTATTTTTTATTTTAAAATATAAATTATATGCTAATGCCTCGAAACAGCGAGCATTTAATATTAATAATAAAGAGAAGAGAGAATGACCCCTCTTCATTTAATAATTATTTATTGTAGCTTAATGCACACTGTTTCGAAACCCTCTTAAATAACTATTAAGAATTGGCTATGTGCGGATTATTATTTTGACCTTGATTATTTAATTATTTGTTGGCAATTTTAAAATGGGAATCTTGTTGTAACCCAAAGTAAATTTCAATTTAATTTTCACTAAGCAATATCCAAGCCTTGAATAAGTATATTTGTTATTTATTTCATGTTGTAAAAGCCCTCCAAATATACTTTTTCCCCCTTTTTTGTTTTTATTAATTAATCGCGTAATCAAATGTGTTATTTGAGATTGAAACTAGAAAGCAAAGAATATTTAAAAGTACGCCCACGTATAGCATATGATATTAAAAATGCTATATTAGAGTTGGCGCTAATGATTCCACTGATTAGCTATCGTTCTCGTGGCGAAATATTAAATTATTTCAACTCTTTTGCTTGGCGGATGTGATAATTTTATTATACATTTAAACTTTCTCGTTATGTTGCATTTTTCTTTAAGATGGGACTCGGAACGGCCATCCCTCTTACACTCCTTGGGTCGCACACGAATAAAACCTGACGTCAAATTCCAGGCAATAGTGTTAGCTACCCCAACCCTCTTTAGCAGCATGGCGATCGGTCATAGGGCTCCGGTGTTGATCACAAAACCCTAAATATTACTCCATCCGCAGAGCGACATTTAGTATAACTGTTTACCAGCGCTATAGCGCATTGGTTCTTTTGGTTGCCAACTCTTCCTCCCTTAAATTAAGTCTCAGCCATTGTCTGACATATTCAAGAGCTAGTTTCGGTCTCATGTACAATAGTTTGAAATAAGAATATGATAGATAAATTTGACTTTAAATGTTTCACATATATGAGAAAACAAGGTTTCGTCTGATTGCTTAGCTGAAAACCATGGAATAAGAGGGATTAGCATAACCTGCCCCATAGCTACAATGCAGTGACTGATCAATAAGATAATAAAGCAAATGATGAAAACAATATTTAACTTCATCAAATAAAATAACAAATGTAAAATAATTTTAATTGTAAGGAGAGAAGGTTAAAGCTCTCTCCAAAATGTTAGATGCTACGCGCATTTTAATTGTAAAATGCAAGAATAATATAGATAAAATCGTCAAATTTAATCTGCAAAAATAAACATACAATTTAATAAATTACTCTGATCTCGATCTTATTTATTTCAATCCAATTCAAAATTCTCTATATTATATATGTGATTTCCGATGCATAAATTAGTTTTAAATATATACAGTTAATAAATTCCATTTTTTGTTATGAGTCTCATTGCTTCTCCGTGACCTATGTCGGCCGTGTGGAAAGAGGTATACTACGTGTAAGTTCAAGGTGGTCATTCGTAGGGTCTTAAGTCTTGGAATCCTGGCTTACGAGTTGAAGTGCGGTCGGACTCGGGATGTTACAGTCCTAGTCTGGTCAGCTTCGGTCTCTTTTGCTTGGATTCTGAATTCTGTTACGCGAATGTACAAACTTGACTGTTACATAGTATTTTTTTTTTCACCAGGTTTGGACGCCCAAATCGTGGGGCTTGTAACTTATTTCCACCCCTGAAGAGACCAATGATCAGATACATATAAAATGAAATAAAAAAAAATTTTGCTAAAAAAAAAAAAAAAAAAAAAAATTTTTTTTTTTCAAATGACTTTTGGTAAATTTTGAGTTTAATTTTGATAAGCTTTCTTGCTCACTGGTGACTGGCGCCCGAGGATGATTTAAATAAGCTATAGGTCATCCTCATATAAATTTGTCATCAGGGGTAGTGAGGAAAAACATTGGAATTTAAAAGGAAAGGAAAAACCGTTTGTTTTTTTTTATGAAAATCATACTTTGTGAATTGGATTGAATAAGAATAAGAATGAAATTGGAAAGTGGGTCAAATACAAATTTTACCATTTGAAACTGGCACAGACGTATAAAACAAAATATTGTTACAATCATGAACGAATTTAAAATTAAATTTCAAAGCAGCTGGAAGAAACCGAGGGTGAGTCAACTTTTATTATTTATTTTTATAATTGTATTTATTAAACTTATGAAATAATGGGCGGGTCTTGCAAAATAAAAATAATAGCGGTATAAAGTGAGGCATCATAGTAGAGTAAGGCATCATAACAGGATGGGAAGTGAACCAGTCACTTTCATTCATGGAGTTTAGCCATCAGCCGTATATTCAATAAAGTTTTTTTTTTAGTAAATTAATCAGTATTGTTTTGAGATCTAGTTTAATAAGAAAAAAGAAAATAATAATATGGAGGAGGATCAAGAAATAATGAGTGAAGGGGAAGAAGTACAGAAGGAAATAGGAGGGAAATGTTTAGGGATCACGTTAAGGTCAGGGAGAAAGATCGCAGAAGAGAGAGGCAGCACAGAAGGGGAAGTGAGCCTTAGCCCTGATGAGGAAATTCCTATAGGAGAAGCGGCCATTATCTCAGAAGAACCAGTAAAAAATGAAATAGAACATAAACAGGTGGAAGAGTCCAAAAATAAAAATTGGGATGTGAATTTTATGTTGGAGAGGATGACTCAAATTTTTATAAAGAGAGACGAGGTAAATAGTCAGAAATTAGAGGAGAGAGATCAAAAAAATAAGTTAGAAATGGAGCAGAGAGATCGAAAAAATAAGTTAGAAATGGAGCAGAGATTTGAGGTGTTGGGAAAGGAAATTAGAGAGGGAAACAAACGGTATGAGGAAGGGATAGTAGAAGTGAGACGAGAAATGGAAATGCAAGGCCAATGACTTGAAGAAAAGCTATGTAGGAGCTGGCAGGAGTTGTCCGTCAGCTGCCAAGAAAAATATGAAGAAGTTCAAGTAGAGGTCACAAAAAAATTAAATCAAAACCGAGAAGAAACCAACAAGGAAATAGAATCACTAAAAGAACAACTCACAGATGTTAGAGGGCAGACCGAGCATCAGGAAATGGTTATGGAGGAGAAAGTCTCTAAAATAGGGCAAGATATCTGCCTAAAAATTGAAGAATACGAAGAAGGACAGAAACAGATCAGAGAGGAAATTTCTGAGTTAAAAGAAAACTTGAGTTATAGAAATCATGTTTTTGCCCAAGAAGAAAATGCCATTACAGAAGACATCCAGGAATTGAAGAGAGAAATTACACAAATAAGGGAAGCAAAAATGGACCTTGTAGAATGTAACTTAACTACTGGTTCCCAAACCTACAACCAGGGCAAGACAAACATTGTACCAGATATTAGTAAGACAACAGATAGTGTAAAAGATACTTCTAATATAAGGGAGATGAAAATCAACATGGAAAACATTATGGATAAAGAATCTGAACACTGTTCCATCCCATGCAGGAGTGGTATAGAGTTAACACTAGAAAATAGAGAACCAACGATATATGAATCAGTGATATCATCAATGAATATACCCATGGGCTTGGCTAAATTTATCCAAGTAAAAGCTTTTAAGGGAGACGTGGGAGAAAATCCAAAGGTACATTTAGAAAGCTTAAAGGAACTCTTCAGATTTCAAAAGGTCCTAGTAGCTGATCAGGTAGCATTGGCCATTCATTATTTACATGGATATGCAAAGTCTTGGTGGGACTGCTGTAGTGAAAAACCCCAGAACTTTGAGCAATATGCACAAGCCATACAGAAGACATTCTGGAGTGAGGAACGCCAGGAGGGAATCTATCACTCTATACTTAAAGAAACCTATGGATCAGTGATGAAGGAAACCCACACTCAATTCTTCTTGAGACAAATAGCCTCCCTTAGATCCCTGTCTGCGTTTCCATTTACTGACACTCAGAGGATCCGTATCATACAGCAAAACATGCCTGCTCGAGTACAGCAATTGATGATGGGATGCAGAATACGTACGATAGAAGATATGGCTGGTTTCTTAACCACCATTGATTTTACGCCAAGTCCAAAAGAGCCACCAGAGAAAATACGTAGGATTGAAGCCCCAAGGTGTCAAACAATGATGACAGATGACCAAACATATTACAGGCCTACCAGATGGGAATCAAATAATCAGACATGGGTGAAAGAACCTTATAGAAATAAAACGTTAAACTACAGGGGACACCGCTAGTCAGTTTCTTCTACCGGAGTCCAAGGGATGCTTTAAGGGACACAAGTCCAGAATTAATTATGTCAGGAATTATCGAAGCAGAGGAGACCAGTCCAGGGGTCCCACTTGAGCCATGCCCCATTGTACAGATCACTATTGATACAG
Source organism: Epiperipatus broadwayi (assembly GCA_028023455.1). Taxonomy (NCBI): domain Eukaryota; kingdom Metazoa; phylum Onychophora; class Udeonychophora; order Euonychophora; family Peripatidae; genus Epiperipatus; species Epiperipatus broadwayi. The sequence continues at coordinate 694,088 of JAQFVV010012742.1, read as the reverse complement.
TAAAGGGAGATGCATTGCTGGATACTGGGAGCCAATTGTCGTTCGTGTCAAAAGGATGGCTAGCAGAGGTGGAAGAGCGAATGTCTGGGGTACCAATATTGCCAGTAAAAGAAATGATTATCACACTAGCCGACGGTAGGAAAACTAAAACGGAAAGAAAACAAGTATGGTTAGAACTAGTGTGGGGTAAAACGACTCTTGGCCATACATTTTTGGTCATGGTGAAATTAATACATGATCTTGTAATAGGAAATGACTTTTTAAATATGTATCAGTGCCATCTCGATTATGCGAAAGGTATAATGTGTGTCTACCAAGAAAAAATTAGTTTTAAAAAGAGACAAGCCCAAAGTACAAACTGTGGAGAAGCATGTAGTGAGTCAGAGAAAGAAAGTAAGAAGGAAAAGAAATCTGTACATTTTGCACCAGTCGCGTTAAACGATAAGGGAGTGAATAAAGAAAGTTATTTAGATGCTCTGGGCGAAACAAGTCACAAAAATGGAGATATCGTTATATCAAATATAGAAAGAGAACCAGCGGTTAAGGAAGATAAAATTACACATAGTGAGTCAGTTTGTCGGGACTCGAAGTCAAAAAGGGGTTCGAAATTAGAGGAAGATGATTGGGAATTAAATAACGAGATCCCATACGAAGGGAGTGAATTTGCCAGAAGCTTAAAAATGCACCCACGTCAGCCTCTGTTAAGACCAACAAGCGAATGTAATGAGACGTCTGAATCCGAGGATGATGATGACATGTTGGGATATTGGTTTGGCTTTAGTAGTCACGAGCCAAGTATTAAACAACCCCCAGATCCTACTTAAAAATTTATTAGCTAAAAAAAAAAAAAAAAAGGATCTGTCCCTCCCCCCCCCCCCAAAAAAAAAAAACATTAAATATATATACTGCATATTTAAAAAAAAAAAAACTAACATGTCTACCCCCGTCTAACTGACGAATATCCATTTGGATATTAATTCAGATTTATTGAGATCTCATGATTTTTTTTATGATTGATTGGTGATTTGATGTGTATATTGCTCTTGATATTAATTTTATTGCGCGTATGTTTTTTTTTGTGGTAGGAGAGTCGTAAGTATAAAGATACTGATAAATAAATCCCTTAGCGCAGCAAGTAAATAAGTTTATGTGCATGGGAAAATAGGAAATTATTTAACAAATTGATAACGAAAATTCAAAGTCATGATTGTAGCAAGGTCATTTTTTTTAATTGTTTTTTTTTTGTAAGTTTACGGAAATGAAACGGTTGTCTTCAAGTCCCTCACCGTTTCACCAACCATCCTAATAACCCACTCGTCTGTGCTAAGTTCAAACCTGTTTAATAAGTTTAAATTAAGATTTGTAAGCTAAAAATTGCAATCACGGCTATATAAACAGCATTATATATGCACATACGAAAGAACGCTATAAGTGAATAGTATTGCCAGAGTTATAGCGTATAATTTTATCGCGTAATATTTTTAAACAGTAATAATGTAACGTCAATTTATTAATTTATTACTTAAATTCATATGTGGGAATATAATCCACCTATATTGAATATACATATATAGCATAGTGGCGTGATTAAAATATTTATTAAATTTTAAGTTTCATTTTTATTATAAACCAATTTAATGTAAAAACACATTGAAAGGGTGATTGATTGCAAATGCGCTGACAAGTTTCTTCTTAAAAAAGAAAAAAGATTTTTTCTTTCTAAAAATAAAAGTATTTTCGGAGAATTAAAAGTTTAGTAAAGTTTTTGCTGTAAACAATTGTATCAGTATATGCCACGCCTGCCTTAGGTTTCTAAAAAGAAAAGCCAATTTTAAAATAATCTAGCTAATTGATTCTAAATTATTTTGGAGACCTCGCTAATTAAAAATATGTTTACAGCAGGGATTTTACACATAAATTATAAAATCAGAACAAAATTCCTGACTAATTAAAAATAAAATCTAATATCGGATTAAACTGATTAAAATTCGATTTAATTAAAAATTTGATAATCAGAGAAAAGTTATAACACCTAAAAGGAATGTCAGCATGTTTGAAATCAACCACTAATTTCCTAAGCAAATTAAAAATTTTGTAATCTTGATGGAGATGAAATTCCAAGGTGTGTGGGCTGATAAGGCGATCATTTAAAAAGGCCATGTAAAGTGGAGGAGCCATCTTAGATCTTTACTTTTTGAAACCTTGACAGCTTGAATGCTACATCTGTGAAGTTTTGCCCTCTTTGATCATCGTTAAGCTTTGGAATCCAGCGTGTATCCTGAACCAAAAGCAACCGTGAACATTTTGACATCCAGTTAAGACAATAATTTTTATATCTGTGCGAGAGAAAATGTCGGGCTAAAACAGGCAGCCTTGGCTAAGCTCCAGAGTGAAGGCGACGGGCCTTTACTTCCATCCAAAAACCACCATCACCAGTATGCCGCCATAACAGCTCCGCTCTAACCGTGGGAAGAAGATGATGCCGCAAGCCGCCACAAAGACTCCCGTAACTCCAGCTCAAGTACTACAAGATGACCGGTAACCTCACCATTTCTAACTGCAGTTTAATATATTAATTTTCCTTTAAGTCTAGACTTATAAAATGTATTTTAATTCTAAAATCTTGAATTCAAGTAAATTGCTAAATGTAAAATTTTATTCTTAAATTTAATTATATAATTCTGACCTACTTTCTAATGTTTCATAACTAAATGATTTTAATAATTTTATTTTCAATTTTCTCACTGCAGTTGTGACTATGGTTTATTTATTTATTTTTTATTTTAAAATATAAATTATATGCTAATGCCTCGAAACAGCGAGCATTTAATATTAATAATAAAGAGAAGAGAGAATGACCCCTCTTCATTTAATAATTATTTATTGTAGCTTAATACACGCTGTTTCGAAACCCTCTTAAATAACTGTTAAGAATTGGCTATGTGCGGATTATTATTTTGACCTTGATTATTTAATTATTTGTTGGCAATTTTAAAATGGGAATCTTGTTGTAACCCAAAGTAAATTTCAATTTAATTTTCACTAAGCAATATCCAAGCCTTGAATAAGTATATTTGTTATTTATTTCATGTTGTAAAAGCCCTCCAAATATACTTTTTCCCCCTTTTTTGTTTTTATTAATTAATCGTGTAATCAAATGTGTTATTTGAGATTGAAACTAGAAAGCAAAGAATATTTAAAAGTACGCCCACGTATAGCATATGATATTAAAAATGCTATATTAGAGTTGGCGCTAATGATTCCACTGATTAGCTATCGTTCTCGTGGCGTAAATATTAAATTATTTCAACTCTTTTGCTTGGCGGATGTGATAATTTTATTATACATTTAAACTTTCTCGTTATGTTGCATTTTTCTTTAAGATGGGACTCGGAACGGCCATCCCTCTTACACTCCTTGGGTCGCACACGAATAAAACCTGACGTCAAATTCCAGGCAATAGTGTTAGCTACCCCAACCCTCTTTAGCAGCATGGCGATCGGTCATAGGGCTCCGGTGTTGATCACAAAACCCTAAATATTACTCCATCCGCAGAGCGACATTTAGTATAACTGTTTACCAGCGCTATAGCGCATTGGTTCTTTTGGTTGCCAACTCTTCCTCCCTTAAATTAAGTCTCAGCCATTGTCTGACATATTCAAGAGCTAGTTTCGGTCTCATGTACAATAGTTTGAAATAAGAATATGATAGATAAATTTGACTTTAAATGTTTCACATATATGAGAAAACAAGGCTTCGTCTGATTGCTTAGCTGAAAACCATGGAATAAGAGGGATTAGCATAACCTGCCCCATAGCTACAATGCAGTGACTGATCAATAAGATAATAAAGCAAATGATGAAAACAATATTTAACTTCATCAAATAAAATAACAAATGTAAAATAATTTTAATTGTAAGGAGAGAAGGTTAAAGCTCTCTCCAAAATGTTAGATGCTACGCGCATTTTAATTGTAAAATGCAAGAATAATATAGATAAAATCGTCAAATTTAATCTGCAAAAATAAACATACAATTTAATAAATTACTCTGATCTCGATCTTATTTATTTCAATCCAATTCAAAATTCTCTATATTATATATGTGATTTCCGATGCATAAATTAGTTTTAAATATATACAGTTAATAAATTCCATTTTTTGTTATGAGTCTCATTGCTTCTCCGTGACCTATGTCGGCCGTGTGGAAAGAGGTATACTATGTGTAAGTTCAAGGTGGTCATTCGTAGGGTCTTGAGTCTTGGAATCGTGGCTTACGAGTTGAAGTGCGGTCGGACTCGGGATGTTACAGTCCTAGTCTGGTCAGCTTCGGTCTCTTTTGCTTGGATTCTGAATTCTGTTACGCGAATGTACAAACTTGACTGTTACAGTATATAATGTGATGCTGCACATAGCGGACCTCATACTACATTTACTAATTACTCTGATATATCCAATCCACTGACCCAATCCAACCACGAAACAAACAAACTAAGATTTACCCTCCCTTAAACTAACATAACTTTACGAATCTATGCAACCATTCATGCCTGACATGAATTTACCATTTTCTCTTTTTTTTTAAAGGTTGTTTAACAATAAAAAAATCATAACAAAAACTTAAAAAAACGGAAAATAAATTAATGGAAATGATATAATGAACAAATAATACATTCAATAAAACAATTAATAATTTACTTTGATCAAATAGGCAATACTATTGCTATAATTTAAATACTAGGAACATTTTATATTTAATGTTCACAAATTTTCTAAAGTTCTTACGGTTTTAAAAGGTCCATATTTTGTAGTTGCTTGTAATTTTGAATGTGAATCCCCACACCATCCTGAAGAGATTGGTATCCAGTTAGCCATCGATTCTTTATTGTAGCTGGTATTTAATTGTCAGTCCCAGATGTACTATAGTCTGCAATATGGGAAAACAATGTTTCATTTTGTAGAACAACTGAAGGAATTGAAAGTGCATCTTTCAATCTTTTCTCCAACTTTCTGACTTAACACATCTCCATCTTCTTAATTATTTTTTTTATCTCCTAACTTTTGCTTTTATTGTAAACTTTTGGATCCACTGGACATTACATCATAATGATGATGATCTTTTTGTTCTGGTCTGTTTCCTGAGGGATTTCTTTTATTGGCTATTAGTTTCTATTGTTTTTTTTTTCTATCAGACCTTTGCTTATACATTTTGAAATGCCCAAAAGCTAACTTATTTTAACTAATTAAAATACTCATTTCCATTTTACAATAGCATTAACTAATTTATTTTACAGACTTAAAGATATAATTTTATCTCTAAATCTTTTAAAGTCTTTCTTGAAAATTTAGTTTTAAAACTTTTTCTTTTTTTAAATAAAATTTTTTTTTAATAATTTTTCATCTGTGCGATTTTATATATTAGAGTTTAGATGATTTTTAACTTTTATATATATATTGTAACGTTTTCCATATTTCTAGGCCTCTATATGCATTATAAATGCGCGAGTTGATCAAGTTATGTAAAAGAAAAATAAATGTTCATTTATTTTATTTGAAAAAAGAACATTTCATTATTATTCTAAAAACATAACTATCTTTCCTGATCAGCTCGGCCTAGAATTATTTGTGAGCTGGATCAGTTTTTAATTTCTACATGAGGGCACCAGAGTCGTTAGACCCACTGAGCCTGCGTGGAACATATTGTAACTCGTAAAGTAATAATTATACGATCTGGATTAAAATTCCCATCAAATAGAAGATATTCCCCTTTGACTTAATTAAGAAAAATAAATCAATTTAGCAAAGGTAATTTGTATACTAATTTGAATTTAAATAACTAAATATAAAACTTAAATATAACAACATTAATTTTATACACATAAAATGAAAGTTAAGCTAATAATAAAGATTTATTCTAGCCCATCAAACATTTAATATTTAAGATTAACACAAAATTATAATATTGGAAAGTATTGTGCATATGAATTTAATAACTTGATTCAAATATTGAAGTAATCACTAGTTGGTGTCTTATTTTTCCGTGGTAACAGTTTCTGTCACTTCTCAGTTTGCAAATCTTTTGATCAAAAAAATTATGGGATAACATTTCATTCAAATCTCTAATCATAAAGCTTTATGTAAAAGTTATGGCCATTAATTTACTGGTAAGTTGATATTTAAGTAGGTCATTGATCCTCCAACATCCAATTCAGTAAGTAGGTCATCCGCAGTAGTAGTTTTTTTAGTTTTACTTCTTCCAAATCTCCAATCAAATTCAGGTAGAGCCAGATGACGATCTAGGCGACTTCTTTCTCGAGAGAAAATGTTGGCAAATGAGAGTTCTAATCACTCATGGTGAGCAATTTCAGTTCGTATCTAAGTGGACACATTATATTAATATTTTTTTTGTATAAAAAAATACGAAGCACTTCAAATTGCTCAACACTCTCTGGAACAACAAGACAAAAGACACCTTTCAAACCTGTCGGCTCCTTTTATATCCCAGATTCTTTTTCGAAGTTATGTGCATATTCCTTTTTACCTTTTGTTCTGTTTTATACACTTCAACATTATTTTTCATTTTTTTATTACAAAGTCTCTTTTGTCATTATGAATTTCTGCCATTTTTAATTACTATCAGAAAGTTGTATCTGAAAGCAATCTTTTACCTTTGAAATTTCCTTTCACTATCTGAATCAATTATTCAGTGTGCACTTTCCAACATTGAATTTATTTTAGTTAACTTATATTAAAAAAATAAATTAAACTTTCACTGTATGTTTTTCTTGAAACAACATTATATTACAAAAAAAAATTAAAGATCAGGTTCTCTCTTTTTTGATTTAAATGATACACAATTTTAAATAGTAATTTGTACCATATATATAAATAAATGGTTTAATACCACCAGGGCAGGGGAACGAGAATAAAAATAGAGGTTTCAACTAATTTTATTCTTAATAAGTCTTTATGGAGTACTTCTAACCCACGTCCTAATCTTATATGGTTTCTGTGACCTAGCATTATGGGTACCCCTTTCTCCTTCACCATTCTCTAAAGTGAAAGCATTTGGACCATCCCATCAGCTGATTTGGTAAGGTCCCTCGTACAAATTTTGGAACTTTTTAAAAATATGCTTCCCAGTTTGATTCACAGGATTCGTTTTGACCCATACTGTATCCCCTGTTTTAAACTTATTAGTCAGACTTCCTTTCCGCCATGTCTGGAGCTTGGCACCATGTTCCAATTTTTTTCTTGCTTCTTCATGATCTTTCTCTTTATCAATGTTTTCTGGACTAGTGGGAACGTCGATTTATACAATCGAGGTATCGCTTGTCCGAATAGAAGTCTTACAGGTGCAAATGTGGTAGATTTATTATGAGCCCAATTTATGAAATTTAACACCATTGGGAGTTGTTTCACCTATCCTCTATGGTTGGAAGCTCTATATACCCTGAAGAGATGTCCTAACTCTTTCATCACCCGCTCGCAAGGATTTGATTGCCGATTTCTTATGGATGACAATATGTGTTTTACCTCCATCCTTTCTATCCACTGTTGCCAATCATAAGATGTGAAAAATGTACCATGGTCTGATAAAATAGCTTTTGGTTTGCCTACCCTTTTAAAATATCGTACCTCAAGGGCTCATATGGCACTCCTCGTATTGGCCTGGGACACTGGATATGCCGACACCCATTTTGAAAAATGTTCATATACTACTAGTAGATATTTTATTTTCCCAAAAGCTGGTAATGGTCCATAGAAATCAATAACCACCAGGTCATTGGGTTCTTTAGTGATGATAGGATTGAGTGGACCTTGATATGATTTGTTTGCAGGTTTTGTCTTCTGACACATTTCGCATGAGCTTACAATCCTGGTGACCTGTGCTCTCATAGTCGGCTAATGGAACCATGTTTTCAATAATCCTTCCACTTTATTTACAGCATAGTGCCCATACAAAGGATGGTTATACTCAATATGTCCTTCCTGAAAACTTTCTGGTATAATCATTTTCCACTGATCCCTTTGCGGGTCAGTAATATACCACAGTATCCCTTTTTTCACATGGTATTTCTCACCAGCGTTAGTGTCTGCTGTTTCTCCCTCTTCATCTTTGTCTTCTAGTTGGTCAATAATTTTCTTATAGGTATGGCTTTGCTGTTGTACCTTTTCTAAGTGTCTCAATCCTACTACAGTGTCTGTTTCTAATTCTATACTTGTCAAACAGATATCTTCCATCTGCAGATGGTCCTGGGTATCAGGAACAATATTCTGGCTCAATGTCTCTGGTACCACATTTTCAGTGCCCTTACAATACTGGATGGAAAAATTGAACTCCTGGAGAAAAAGGCTTTATCAGATTAGCCTACTATTTCTTAAATAACTGTGGTTTAAGAATTCCAGGCTCTTATGATCTGTCCTAACAACTGTGTCCGATCCTATCAAGAATTGGCGGAACTTCTGAAATGCCCACACCACAGCCAAGGCCTCTTTCTCTGTTACACAGTAATTAATCTCTGTGCCTCTCAATGGTCTACTGACAAAATAATTATGCCCAAGATACCATCCTCTTGAGCTTGCATAAGAGCTTCACCTAACCCATACCCACTACTGTCTACCTGAACAATAAACAGTTTCCTTAGGTCAGAGTAAACCAACATCACTTGGCTAAGAAATTTCTCTTTAATAACCCTAAAATTGGTCTTCTGCTCTTCCATCCATTTCCATGACATTCCCTTATGTAACAATTGCAGTAGAGGCTTCATGTCTGAAGCAAATTTTTTGTAAAATTTATTGTAGAAATTACACAGCCCCAAAAATGATCTCACCTGTTTTGGTGTTTGAGAGGCTGGAAAATCTCGTATTGCCTGGAATTTGTCTGAGTGGTGTCTGATTCCATTAGCATTAATAAGTGACCTAAGAAATTTACTTCTTCCACTGCTAAACAGCTTTTTTGTAAATTAATGTGAATATCCTTCTTATTGCATTCTTGTAGAAACAACTTGAGGTGTTGTAAGTGCTTCTGAGAGTTATTGGATGCAATAATCACATCATCCATGTAGATAGTGATTAACTGTTTGATCTTAAAGGACAGCACATGGTCAAAACATTTTAGCAGGCCTGCTCCACTATTTTTGAGACCAAAAGGCATTCTGTTAAATTGGTATGATATACCATTATATCGAAATGCTGGGTACTTCCAGTCAGCAGGGTGTAACTTGATCTGCCAATAGCTGGCAGTCAGATCTAATATGGAAAATATATTTTTTCCCTGGAATTTATTTACCAACTCATTAATTGGAGGTGGAACATTTTGATCTGGTCAAGTAATCTTGTTCAATTGCCTGGCATCCAAACACATTCTTATGGCTCCATCTTTTTTTTACAACCACCAATGGGTTATTATATGGTGATGAAGCCTTAGTGATAATATTCCACTCCTCCATTTTAGCTAATTCTCTCTCTAACTCAGCTCTATATTAGTGTGGCACTGGGTATGATCTTGCCTGGTATTGTGTACTATCAGCGACCTTGATCCTGTGCTCATACTCTTTAATAATCCCGCGTTTATTTGAAAAATTCGATTTATATTCAATTAGAACTTTTTTTAAGTCCACTTTCCATCCTTTATTCACTTCATTTATTATCTCATTATTCCCGTCCCTCTATTGAAGGCTGTTCTATCCCAACCTCCATATTACATATGTTTTGCTGGTTTATTCTCATCTGTGACCCAAACTCCACTTCTTCCTCATTGCAGATAATCTTTTCGTCTTTATAATTGATCACACACCCAGTTTTGTACCAAGCCTTTTAGAATTATTAGCGTGTGGGGCATAATTTTATCCCCTATTTTAATTTGCACCCTAACATGTTTTAAGCCCAATTGAGCCTTTTTGTGTTTTGCCAATGTTATTTGCATGTTTTTCACTGGTAGAGTTGGTATCTCTATGGGTTGGCTTCGCATGCGTTCATATGCTGTTTCCGACATTACTGCGACATTACTGATATCTGGCTGCCAGAATCCCACAATGTCTCTACCTTGACATCAATCATTTGCAAAACAACCTTTGGGCATTCTTGAGACGTGTACTTAACCAATTCATCATCCCACTCACAAATAAGATTATCTATCCTCTTTTATTCTGTTGTTCTACTGATCACTTTATTTCTTCTCATTTTCCTTTTTTTACTGGTTCTTTTATTTCTTTTAATTCTCTGACCATCTCTGCTGTTGTTTTCTTTATATCTTCTTTGAATTCCATTTTGAATTCATGTAATATGTTTTCTTATGAAGGGTTCCACGCCCTCTTTCAATTCTTTTTCGCATTCTACCTATTGTGTATATTTTTACTACTTCTCAATTTCATATATGCCATGTCGTTTATTTTTGCTGCAGTAAACAAAATTTTAACTTCATCAATTGTTACGATATAAATTTAATATTTTATTTTGCTTTGCTAATAAATTCATTCACCGACACCCCTCTCTTTTATCACCCTATAATCTCCTTACCTCTCTACCTTTACTGTCATTACTAGCCTTTGATCAATTTTATTTATTATTTAATTTATCCACTATTATTTTGTTTCAATATAAACTTATTTCAAATCTTATATTCTAAAAAAAACTTATTTCAAATCTTATATTCTAAAAAAAAACTTTCATAATCATACGCAATAACTTTTTAGACTTGCACACTATTTGTGGTCATATTTATTTTCTGGCTACGGACATTAAATTCTCAGGTCGTTTTTTTTTTTCTCGTAAGCCCAAGTTGGGCAAGCCATTGTAACATTTTTCGTATTTCTAGGCTTCTATATGCATTATAAATGCATGAGTTGATCAAGTTATGTAAAAGAAAAATAACTGTTCATTTATTTTATTTTAAAAAAAGAAGGGTTTCATTATTATTCTAAAACCATAACTATCTTTCCTGATCAGCTTGGCCTAGAATTATTACCAAGTACAATTGTGAGCTGGATCAGTTTTTAATTTTTACATGAGAGCACCAGAGTCATTAGACCCACTGTGCCTGCGTCAAACATATTGTAACTCGTAAAGTAATAGTTATACGATCTGGATCAAAATTCCCATTAAGTAGAAGATATTTTCCTTTGACATAATTAAGAAAAATAAATCTATTTAGCAAAGGTAATTTGTATACCAATTTGAATTTATATAACTAAATATAAAACTTAAATATAATAATATTAATTTTATAGATGTACAATGAAAGTTAAGCTAATAATAAAGATTTATTCTAGCCCATCAAACATTTAATATTTAAGATTAAGACAAAATTATAATATTGGAAATTATTGTGCATATGAATTTAATAATTTAATTCAAATATTGAAGTAATCACTAGTTGGTGTCTTATTTTTCTGTGGTAACAGTTTCGGTCACTTCTCAGTTCACAAATCTTTCGATCAAAAAAATTATGGGATAACATTTTATTCAAATCTCTATTTATAAAGCTTTATGTAAACGTTATGGCCATTAACTTACCAGTAAGTTGATAATTAAGTAAGTCATTGATCCTCCGACATCAAATTAAGTCAGTGGGTAGTCCACAGTAGTTGTTTTTTTAGTTTTACTTCTTCCAAATCTCCAATCAAATTTAGGTAGAGCCAGACAATGATCTAGGTGACTTTTCTCAAGAGAAAATGTCGGCAAACGATAGAGTTCTATTCACTCATGGTGAGCGATTTCAGTTTAATATTTTTTTTGTATAAAAAAAAATATGAGGCACTTCAAATTGCTCTACACTCTCTGCAACAACAATTCAAAAGACACCTTTCAAACCTGTCAGCTCCTTTTATATCCCAGATTCTTTTTCAAAGTTCTGCGCATATTTCTTTTTACCTTTTGTTCTATTTTATACACTTCTACATTATTTCTCATTTTTTTATTACAAAGTTTTTTTTCTCATTATGAATTTCTGCCATTTTTAATTACTATCAGAATGTTGTTTCTGATAGCAATCTTTTACCTTTGAAATTTCCTTTCACTATCTGAATCAATTATTCAATATGCACTTTCCAACATTGATTTTATTTTAGTTAACTTATATTAAAAAAAGAAAAATTAAACTTTCACTGTACGTTTTTCTTAAAACAACATTATATTACAAAAAAAAAATTAAAAATCGAGTTCTCTATTTTTTGATTTAAATGATACACAATATTAAATAGTAATTTTTACCATATATGTATAAATAAATGGTACAATATATTAGGAGAACTCATACTCTCAAGCTTTTTATGGTTATCCTCACTACTCTATACAACTTCTACACATGGCAACATACATGTGAAAAACATAAAATGATCTCCAATATATGTATATTCTGCTGAACAAGCACTCAACAATTGGTCCAGAGTATTATCTCAGACACACACACACATATATATATATTATAACACCCACTGATATAATATAAACCGCCATTGTTGGCTTTAACCCGAAGCTTCGAATAAAGATATTTGTGAGCATGGTTTGATTCCATCTCACGCGCCAATCTTACCCGTAGAGAAGAATTATCTCATCAAAAACGTAAATAAGGGTTCTGGTATGTATATCTGTTTATGGTAGCGCACCGAACCAGCTCAATCTCAGGGTTTGGGGACGATAGTCTAACTAGAGAACAAAGCAAAAACAAAACTAACTATGTCTTACATGTCTATTATTATATGTGATAGTTTATTGGATAAAATCCATTAATCTAACCCGGATCTTATCGGGGTTTATTCTATTCACGACCATACCCATTACCAATAAATCCCATTTATACATGCATATAAATATCAATATTCTAGCGCACAGCCCATTTATTCTGATCCACACACATATATATAATTCATACACGCATCAAAATAGTGCAAATATATATATCAGAGCTGTTTATTTAATGTTGTCATTTATTTAATTTTAAAAGAGACTTAATATAGTAATTAATATTGAGGTAACACTAGTTTCTTTATTAAGATACATTCACTGAACACATATTTTGTGCCACGTCACTTTACCTTAGTTCACGCGATCAAAGACAAGTCCGCATTTATATCTTGCCAAGAAAACTGGTCTGGTAGATATAACAGATGGCAAATAGTTCCAATAGGGTACATCGAATAGCATATCCCAGAGGTGGAGTAGTTGATTCACTCGCTTTGCGAAAAGGTCCAAATTTTCAAAGATCTTTCGTCACCATTTCTTTGATGAAACAAAATTTTTTTATTTTATTAACGCAGTTCGTAAGTCCGCTTCAGGTGAGTTTCACGAGTGTCCACTGGGCCAATTAACGAAACCCGCACTATAGAATTACCCCGACATTTTGGGTAAAAAAAAATATTAAAACTTCTTAAGAAATATTTTACACGTCCTCCTAATCTGGAGTTCAAGCCGCGTCTCTCTTTTCTCTTTTTTTTATATCTCCTTTCGAGCACAACACAAAGTTCTTTTGTTTTCACTTTTAACTTTCAAAATTCTCTCTGTGTATCCATACGCCACTGACCAGTTCTTCCATTGTTCTTCAAAAAATACCCACCCGACCAGTTTTCAGACTTCCCGACGCCAGTTATTAACTAAACTGCCTACAGCAATTACTTCATTTCTATTTCGGTCCTCATATGTTCAAGAGATTACTCAACAAAAGAAAACACGTGTTACCGACAATATTATTAAACTCAAAAAAAAAAACTCAACGGATAAAATATATACGAATAATCAATTACACTTTATACAGCTCTACATATATAATTGATTGTAACTATCACCGATACTACATACGTATATTGTACACTCGCACATACACTATATTTACATATACCTACACACATAACTTTCGCACTCCTTGTAACAGGGTTCGAATGACCATTTACATATATATTCTTTTTTTTTTTTTTGTTTATACATAGTCGCTCCACATTAACACTAGCAATTAGTAATATATCACATACGTGCGTGTTCAAACCCGTTTGTTACAATATATATAAATATATATAATCGGTGCTCAGTTTATATTAAAATAGCAAATCTTCAAATTTAATGGACAAGATACAATCTTCTCCAGCCTCCAAATCTTCCACCATCCATATCATTGAAAATATGAAAATGGAAGTATACTGGTTAAGCACAAAATACATATATTGATGATCATTCACACTTGTATGTGGTCACATATTACAGTGGATATCTGTAAAGAACTTAATAGTCTGAATTCAAGTCTTCTAATTACATTAAGTTTAGTATAGATAATATACATGTCTAAAAACATATTCAGCCTGTATTCTGCCCATCCCTCCTGTATATTAAAATGGACATATTAATGTCATATATGTGAGAAGTCAGACTGAATTGATGTCAACGTGGATATTACAATTATATTGGCATCAACAAATTATTTGATTGTTCCAACTTGAAATTTTCAGTGATATGGATAGCTGAAGAATTAGAGAGTGGTGAAGATTAAAACTGGCTTGTTAAAGTTTGGAAATTTACTACAGTAATATAAACAGAGCACTGATTGTATATGTGTGGAAAATAGTAATCTGAATCAAAAATGCTAATTCAGCTTGAAATATGGATATTGGAGGTCATTTATTTTTTTCACATGTATGTGGTCATGTGCATCAGTCATATAAGATAAAGTGGGTAACAATAAAGAACATGAAAGTCTGAATAAAAGTTCCTTCTAATTACATTAACTTTAGTATAGTTATTATACATGTATTTAAATATTGAATCGAAATTCTGCCCATACCTCTTCTGTTTTGTTCATGTATTTCAGTATAGAAGATAGCGGGAAGGCTATAAAAAGATTGAAACTCTCATGTTGCTTCTAGTTATCCTAATTTAATATAGATAATATACATATATTTAAATATTCCATATTCAGTCTGCATTCTGCCCATCCCTCTTCTACATATTTAAATGGACATACTAAAGTCCTAAATGCTGAAATGAAAACCTTCCAATCTCTTTCCATCTCACCATCAACCTAATGACCTACTCATCTCAACTGGTTTCGAACCTATTTTAAATGGCAAAATATGATAAAATTTGCTAGCATGGCTACTTGAATGGCATCATCCATTTACATACAAAAGTACACTATAATGTGATGATCGCACATACTGCGGTCACACATATAGATATTTAACATTGAAAGAATGTTAAATATTGTGCTTAGATTACAAAAAAGTGAGTTTAAAGAAAATTACAAAACAAAGAAATGTTTAAGTAAAAAAAGTTTAGATTTTAGAAAGAATAGAAATAAAAAGGTTAAAA
Organism: Epiperipatus broadwayi; assembly: GCA_028023455.1. Taxonomy (NCBI): domain Eukaryota; kingdom Metazoa; phylum Onychophora; class Udeonychophora; order Euonychophora; family Peripatidae; genus Epiperipatus; species Epiperipatus broadwayi. Next base: position 678,793 of record JAQFVV010012742.1, on the reverse strand, counting down.
AATATCTATATAATGTGTTTAATGTAAGATTTAAAAAAATGAGAAAATGAAATATAAATAAAATAGAAACTTGCTGATATAAAAAAGCGATAGTTGGGCAGTGTAAATAAAATATAAGTAAAATTTAGAATGCAAAGATAAAGATCTGGTCTTAAAATTACCCATTTTGACGAAAATGAAATGCATATGTGTGAATGTATGAATAGAGAGAGTAAGGTTTATTTCATGTCAAAATGATATAATTTTATTAAAGAAAATGAGACACGGCCAAATTAGGCCATTTTAATTCAACTATAAATTCTAGATCCGGGTATATAAATTGTTCGTTGCTTCATGTAATCTCTGCTTTCTATATTTCAATATATCTGTTAAAAAAAAATAATAATTTTTTTCATATTTAAATTATGTAATGTAAATTTTTTTTCTCTTTCTTGCCTCCTTTTGTCCTGCCTTAATTGTTCACGGGAAGTATGGGGAAATGAAACAGTAAGATTCGTATTCGAATCTTAAGTTTCACCTTTTTCTGTCGTCTCTCACTGACCGGTCTACCCCGCCCAAATTTAAACTTTTTGATATCGAATTGTGTGTGTAACAATATTAAAAATGTATAAATATATGTAGAATTCAGCATAAACATGCACACATTTTGATCTCAAATTAAAGGCAATAAATAGGGATAAAATAATATAATTTAGATTTCTTTTAGTTATATAATTTTGTATAATTTTAATCATTTATTTTGGATTATAAAGTTTGTATTTATTGCTTTGTTTAAATTTCATTTAATAATAATTCTAAAAATATCTGATGTAATATTTAATTAAAAGTTAAAATAATCTTATTTTCCCTTTTCGTTTTTGAAATTTAAAAGCATCGGTCAGTGATAGATAATAGATTTATTAAAGAAAAATTCCCCAAAATTAATTAGTAAATGTAAAATGTAAACAATAGAATGACAGCTTTCTTTAATTAAAAACCAACTAAATGCATTGATTATCCTCAGGGCAGATTAAGTAGAACCTAAAAATATCTTAACAAAAATGTGAAAGATCAAGATAAAAAAGAGGCCATCTTAGACTTGCTGGAGACATTTACTTAAACTTTAGCTTTGCTCTTGATCACTGAGAGTCTCCAAAGATATAAAAATAATTTGTTCCTGCCAAGGTATGACCGAGTAAAGCACCTAGATTATTCTCCATCGGGAGATGACCTATCAGATGCTGAACTTTCCATTTCCTGTCATAAATTCACCATGAAGATCTGCTGCCTGAAATAAATGAAAAGCTGCTGCTGCTATGAAATTAAATGAAATATCTAAATACAAGAAAGACTTGCCACTCGTGAACTTTTTGCTGCTAAACTCATGGAATCAGAAAACTCCTTATAAAACAGGTACCTGTCTGAAACTCTAGAGTACTCTAATAATATGCTATAGCTCTTCATAATACTTATCTAAATTGTAAAATGTAAAAACTACCATTTGTATAACTAAATTGAATAATTAATATAATGTGTAAATTTCTCTACTAATCTAGCATACCTCATTCTATCTTGGGTGTGTATTTCTATAATCTACATTTCTATCTATAGATATTATTTAATTATTGCATGCTCATAATTATTTCAATTTCCAAAGTTCAAATCTATGATCGCTTAAAACAATGAATGCGTGTCAAATTTTCATTAATATTTACTTTCTTAATAACTTAACTTTCATATAAATCGACACGCATTCAATGCTTCATTTATTGTAATGCAGGGGTCTACAACTTCGCAAATGGCTGATGTATTAGTTATAATAATTCCCAATTTATATATATGTTTTGTATTTACTAAATCATCATGAATAATTCCAGAAAATTACATTTCTTTGAGAGTCGCCAACATTCTTTAATAAATGTTGATAATGTGGGACCAAGTTAGAAATCTGTTGAAATCTCATCATAATCGTTTATACAGTATACATGTGTTACATTTTAGAGACGCGATGATCTATTCCACTGTAAATATTCCGGATTCTTCAGGGTTGAAATTAACCCCCATCGTCCTACACAAGCGGACGTAATAAATGCTCCCGTAGAATTTGACCTGTCATGCAGCCAGCTGGCAAATTGCGACACATACCGCTTGTCCCTTATTATGCTTATGTGACACCTTACTTTGTCGGGCTGCGCAGAGACCAGTCCGACAGTTTTATAAACTCATTCACGGCATTGCAGTTTCAATATACTGCCATTCCATATTGCCTTTCTAAAGTGTACCACGTGTTCCTTCACTTAATCTTATTATTCTATATATTACTCCGCCTATGCATTATCTGCATAATTCACTCTCAAATAAATGTTTGCCCTTAGTTATAAATAAATATTTTAATTAAATAAATATATGTCTTATATTACTCTTATAATCCATACTTTAGACTCTTGCATTGCAAAGGTATAAATCCCTCCAAGCATGCATTAGAAATACTTACTCGAGAATTTTAGGTAGCTAGATTATGCAAACAAATAAGTGAATTCCTTTTGTAAACCATTCAGTATCGGAAATACTGCTACTGAAATCCTCAATATAAAATAATGTCTAAATAAATAAATGTATTCTGTAAAATATAATCATGTCGCAAATTCCGCTACTGAAGCTTTGAATCCCTAAATATTATTAGTAAATGATTTTATTAAAATGTATTAATAAATAATTTTAAACTATATGTCTGCAGTTACATTACATTTATTCGATGCCCACTCTATATAATATTTCCTCGATTATGTAAATATGAATGTTTAATTAATATTAGTTTGATTATTGGCTAACTCGAGATTAAAATCATGAGTCTCTTGCATATCCCTGACCACCGTGCCTAAGGAAATATTTACTAATGTCGCATCAGATGCGTTGTTTCATGGATTGTATTGTGGAACCGATAAACTATGTTCGAACTCAGTACCACGGGTGGCTTCGCTACTTGATGGTGCTGCTGTTCTGTATGGTGGTCGAATTCTGCACTTTGTTTGCGAGTCACACGTTTTCTGACCGTTACAATATATATATATATTATGTAAACAAACATACACTTTGACGGTGTTTTTGGTGTTTTGATCATAAATACAAGCGTTAGCAAATTTAACTTGTTTTTTTGTTTTTCATATATATATATATATGGGATATGATATTCAAGATAGTGGATTACTTTGGGTGCTTGAAACTGTGTTTAACAGATTATTACAAAATTGTAACAAATGAGTATATATGTTATTGTAATCATGCAATAAATAAATCATCATATAAATAAAATTATGATATACTTTGCCTATTGCACTCACTATGTAGGTATATGATTCTGAGTGTGGATGTGCATGTATTTATTGTGAGTGAGATGTAATTTGCCTAAAATTCTATCACATATTTAATGCTTTCTCTATATATGTCTTCCAGTGGCATATAGTGTTTACTCCATGGTAAACTCCAACAAAAGACTTTAATTTCAATTTTTATTTAGAAGTCAGGAGGCAATGCTGGCTTAGTTTCTGTATATATTTCAAGACATGTTTAGTGGGATGATTTGGCTCTGGGGTCTGTTTTGAGTTGATCTAGCCAGACATGGTGAAAATTCTATTGAAACAGTTTTTCCTTGAATTTATGTACTCATTTGAGTAATGTTATCAGTGTGATCCATATGGAAAGACAATGCATGTTAATGCAGAGAAAATATAATACAAGTGAAAAATAAAAAAAAATATTGCTTATATTTAAATTGATAATGAGCTGGAACATTGTGATATTACTTCAATTCAGAACATTCAGCAAAATTTAGCAATGGCTGTTGATAATTATATAACCTATTAAATGTTTTTGTACCTGCAGATGCATTCAGTTTATATCAATAATGAAAAAACAATTATGTTAATATCTCAATAACAATTTTTTTCCTGATGAATTATATGTTTTTGATAGAAAATATAATGGGGATGATTACAAAATTCTATATCACCCTAATGACCTTTATATTGTTTGGGAATTTTATAATGTTGCCTTCAAGCAAATATTTTATAAGAAATGATTTAAAAATTATATTTTGTAATATCTAGAGAATAAAAAAATTAAAAACTATTTTGTCAAATACATAGCTCATGATCTCCAATACTTTCTCAGTTACCTACAGAAACCAAGCCACTTCCAGAATTAACCAACACCACCATCTTAAACATCACACTAAATAAAACATTTAATTCTACAAATATTCACTTTGCATGCAATAAACAAGTGAACATTAATAATCACTTATCTGACCAAAGGGCTTATTTTCTAAAGCCAAATCTCATCCAATTATAAAAAATTCTGATCACATTTGAAAACAATCTAAGACAAAAAATTTACAAATCACATTAATGCAGCAAATCCATTACTAACTTATTTGGATCCCCATGTTGGGGAACAAAACTATTGTGGAAAAGTAGCTCAATTTTTTTAAGTCCGAATAAAACACCATATAAAGTACATGTGCTTAAAATTGAGATAAGTAAGACTGTTAACAGTTTGCTGCATTTAAGAATTGGATTTCAACAACACAACAGTTGCACTACTTAGACCAAACTTGGATTGCTTTTATGATAAGAAATATCAATGTAAAGAAAAAGAGCATATATTTTAAAGACAAATGAGAAACTAATGTATCAGCAAAGACTTTAAATAAAAAAACATTTAACCCCTAACATGATTGTAATTACTGGTAAAATAAGTAGACTTGCACGGTCTTTATTATTGGAAATGAGAACCTCAATTGAAACCTTTTTATATTATAAAATGAGGAAATTTTAATATCATAACATAATAATACACAAATGATTTGACAAGAGTTGATACTAAAAAGGGTATCTTGATCCTGAATATTAACTTGGAAGTGGACTGAAATAGAACACATGATGTAAATTTATCTTACAACTCTTTGTTACTATGGCTCACAATAAATATATTTTTTTAAATCAGAGATGATATCAGCAGAAAAAAAAGATACTTGGAAATTATACAAGACAACTGATTTGAACTATAAATTAAATTTAGTACTTATTTTTGCCTTATCTGTGATTGGTTACAATTTTTCTCCATATATTCCTTAATCCTACATACTTTCTCTCCTTTTTAAATTTTAAATAAACATAAAATTTTCCATGATTAAAGTAAAATTATGGTAAAAGCCTGAAATCCGGGCAAAGCTGCTTGGGGTTACATGTCAAAACACATAAAAATGCCATCTTGGCAGCCACCGCCGGCCTTACAGGCTAATACCACATTTACATATTGTATTAACCCATTGCTAGACTGCTTTACATGAGATTGCACAAAAATATTACAGCCTGTTTTGTGCTTCAAAACTATTTACACATATTTGTTCTATTCATAGCTGATTACCGTATCACTTGAGAGTGTTTAAATATCAAGGTGGTAGCCTTTTTTCAAATCTCTGTAATAGAGTAATGTCATTTCTATTTAAAGAATGTTAATTATTCATAATTGTCATACACTCTCCACCCTTCCCTAAAAAAAATGTTAATTTGTAAAAAATTGGCAAAGGGTACTTTCCAACACGCTTCGACAAAAGCTCATGCGCTAAGTCACGTTTCTGCGGAAAACTAGATGAGACCAATAACATGTCTGAAAAGTACATGCAATTTGTACACTTTTCACAAATGCTGAGTACAGAAAGGTGAGGTAGACTGTGTCCTTTTTTCTGGCACATAATTTCCTCACAAATACCAGATTGTTTAATTATTACAGCAAGAAAATAATAAATCGGTTCAAAAAGTTCAAAGTTTGTGTACTTTTTTTTTTTTTTTGGATTTCATTAGAAATTGACAAGTATTCAGATGATGTTTTTCATTTTTCAGTGGGATTAAAAGAAATGACTCCTTTTTGTTAATAGTATCAAAGTAGGAAACCCCACTCCAACCCCAAAGCAGTTTATTGTAGAAGGCAAAAAAAAAAGATAATTCAAAAGAAATAGGAATAAAAGTCATAAGGGTTGAGAAAAAAAGTTGTTGAAAATCGACAGAAATTACGGACTTTTTGTTCCAATTACTTATCCGAGTATCGGAGTTTGAAAACAAGTTTTTTATTCCCAAAAAAAACCACTAAACTTAACTTTCGATTTAATAAGAAGATAAAAACAATTTTGTCAACCAAAAAAAAAGGGTCTAAAAAATTGGAAACAATTGGCAAATAATTGCATTCTATTTCAAACAAGGTTGGGGTTTTAAATAAATGACTCTTTCGGTGTACTTTTTGTTAATAATAACAGTCTGGTAAGACCCCCGAAAAGTAAGCTGTTTTTATTGTAGAAGCCAAAAAAATAAAAAGGCTAATTCAAACGAAATATAAACAAAAGTCAAAGTGAAACAAAAATAAGAAAAAGGTCTTGACTTTATGTTACAATTCTTGATGCGAGGGTGGGTGTTTCAAAACCGTTTTTTAACCCCCAACAACATGAAAGTTACTTTCAATTTCATAATAAGAATAAAAAAACCATTTAGTCAAGCAAAAAAAAAAAGAAAAGGTAGAATAAAGTCTAAACAAGTTGCAAAAAATTGTATTCTATTTTTTCGGCAGCGGGATTAAAACAAATTTTTGGATGTTGTGAAACCGTACAAAGTTTTAAAATCATCAAAATAAAAGCTATACAAAATTAAATTAGCAAAATTTATTGGAATAAAGAAAAATGTGAGGTTTCAAAAAAAAAAAAAAAAAAACAACAAAAATTAATATAACAATTTGTTAAATAATAAAGAAATCATGTTATAAATAAAATGAAAATTCATTTAATCGATAAAAAAAAATCACGTATTATAAAAAAAAATCAAAAAGTTCTGCCTGGTAACATTATATTTCATTGATTTTGTCTAGCATCAATGCTCCAAGCGGCTTTTACCAAAATTACTTTTGAGAAAATGAATCATACATTTTATGTTTCATTGTTTTTAATGCAGAGACGAAATATCTCAAGAATCCTCATCTTAATTTGGAGTATTATTTAGACAAATTTTGATACAGTTAATTCTGAGTATATATTACTGCAGCTATTGTGTTTGCATTCTTTTTCATAATAAATTCTTTTTTCAAACATTTCATATGTTACATTTACTTCTGCATATGATAATTATCATGCTTTATCTTTGTGAATTTACTTTAATCTAAGAAACTCTATACTTTTTAACCAATTTTCACTAATCTGTCATTTAATAATTCAGATCAAAGTAACATTGATAATTATTTCTAACTCGATTGTAATAACAGAGGACTTTAAATGTCATATTATAGTTTTGTCACAAAATATTTATATGTGACTAATTCAAATATTATGAGGGCAAAAAGTTTCTTATTTTAGGGATTCATTCTATATAAAAATATTTCTATTGATCTTCTATTTTTCCTGTTCACTTTATAACAAAATATTTTCTGCTTTCCTGTCTCCTTTTGCAATTATTGTGTACACAACACTAAGATAAAATTAGACATGCAACAAAAACCAGAGCTCCACATAATAATATCACAAGTCTCCTGACAACATTGCTCTTGATAGTGATATCAGTGATATATATATATATATATATATATATATATATATATATATATATATATATATATATATATATATATATATATATTGTGCCAGGCACGTTTGATGTGGCCAAGCAAAAGATAATGTTAAACAAATTAATGGCCGAAAATATGTAAAAAGCCATTAAATGGAGGGGAGATATATGATTTATATAATCAAACTTGATATAAATTAAGAGAGAGAACTGTGGCTATAACATAAACGCACACACATATATAATTAAAGTCATTATTTAAAGACTTAGAAATGTGTATTTGTAATTTTGATTTTGATTTTTAAAAAAAAAAAAAAAAAGAAATGCCAAAATGTATTTATAATTTTAAATATTTTTGTTTGTTAAAGAAACAGCATTTATTTAACAAATTGTTATTCTGTATTTATATTTTTTGAGTGTCTACAACCGATGTAAAAAGGAAAATTTGAAATATTACTATTTAAAAATAAGTTAAAAATAACTTCAAAATTGAGGTTTTAATGGTTGTTTTTCTCTTCAGTTGCATTTGAGCTAGAGAGAGAGGTCATTGTCTTCAATTTAAGAAAGGCCTAAAGGCATTCTGATTTCCTGTCCATTCTAAAATAATTTCAACTGGACAAAAGGAACTTGATTAAACTTGTGATAATGCTGGGAGAGAGGAATATCCAATTTAAGTGAAATATATTTTTTTTAAACTTCGATTCTGGTAATGTAATTACTAAAGAAAAATGAAAAAGATGTTATCATTTATAAAAGTTTTCATTAGTGAAATTGTGATCTGAATGGAGATATAAAAAACAAACAAATTGGAAATTAAATTCTTAAAGCACTTAGGTGATTGCATTGGAATGTTTCATGAGTCATCTATACCAATTAGAAAAACAAAAAAACGATTTATCGAATTGATTTTCCCTTTTTGGAGGGGATACCTAAATTGAGGGGGTATTGAAGAGATATATATCTGTTTTGAAGTTGCAAGAAGGCAGTTCATGTTTGTTTTTCAAAGACAAATCTTATTAGGAGCCTGAGTTTAATTTTTATTGTGAAGCTAATGCCGTTAATTGAACCACGCAAAGTCTTGCAACCTTTTGAGCAAGCATGCTGATTCTAATCTGTGGGATTTATTCTAATTAAAAATTCATTCAGTCAATGGACAGTAATTCGTGCAGTCATTCAAATAACCATTTGAGCAGTTATCCAGTGAGTAGTCAACGATTTCAACATTGGATAATAAAGTGGTGGAGAGTAACATCAGTTATTAGAAAGCTAAGTGATGGACAGATTATTATTCCACCATATACTCAGTTGATACCAATGAAAGTTTAACTGCAACATGCCATTGAAGCCTGCAATTAACCTAGAATTTGTAAAACAAGAAAAGCCTGTTTATAGTGTGTAATATCCATTGTCTAGCCTAAAGATGCCAATCAAGCACTTTCCTATATATAGAATGATTATGGAGTAGAAGCCCACTTCAGCATGTCTGTCCAGCTCCTCTCCTGCCATCCCAAATGAATGTAAATGTTGAGGTTCAAACACCAAGTGATGATGATCAATTTCGTGAACTTGTGCCGCAGTCAAGTCCAGCCCTTGCCACAGTAGATGAACAGATGTATAGTCCACTCAAAACCCACAGAAGGGTGAATCTTATAGACTTTATTGGGTACACTATCTTTTTTGTGTTTATTTTATTGTAAATTTAATACACATTAAGTAAATATATATCTTATGTACATATGTACACAAACACAACTTTTATGTAATTTATTAATTTTTGTTTGTTTCCTTAATGCACATGTGTGAGTTTATTTATAATCCACAGATCACTATCTCTCATGTATAACTATTTAATCCATTTTTTTATTAAAGAAATAAATTTTCCTTTATTCTAATGCTTGTTTTATTCAGTATTTCTTTATGATTATAGTTCTGTCTTATTAAAATAGTTTATGTAGTGTGTAATATTCGTTTGTTTATTTAGTCAATCTGGGAATAATAATTTTGTATTCATATTATAAATGGTATGGGTTAATAAAATATTTTATATTATAATTTTAAAGTGACTACCGCCATATATTTTTTATTCTGTTTGTCATTTACTTTCTACCTATATTAGTAATTAATTGTGAGAGTTTTCTGATTCCATTCTTTTAACTGAGAATAGAGTATGCTGAGCTAGCAAATGGGAAATCATTATACCGGGTCTTAAATCTTTATTTATCTTGAGGATACTTACTAGTTTTGTTTGAATAATTATTTATATTCATATATGCCCAATGATATTTGAACGTGCATATCCTTTCAGGAAGAGAAGTAATTTTTTTTCTGGGAGTGGCACGAGGGATTGTTTTAGAGTCACCCCCCAAAGATATGTCAGAATTAATCTTTTTATGAGTATCTTCTGTGTCCATAATAATATTATAATAAAGTATTTAAATTTCTCCTTATTCCAGCATGTCACCATATTTCTTTTCATGTTTGATTTGTGCACATGTTCATATTAATGGAATAAGTGGTTGACCGGTACAGACAAAAATTTTGGCACCGAACATGTAGGGCCTTACTTAATTTGGCCAGGATAGTAAAAACACGGCCGCTAAACACAACTAAAGAAAAGAGAAAATCTCGCAAAATCTCAAAAGTATTGGAAATTTTTTTTTTTTTTTATAGAGACAAGATTTGAAAAAAGAGAAAAGAATTTACGATTATGAATCTTAATAAATAAGAACTTTAAACTTTATTTTGTTTTTGAAGCAGACTTTGTCACTACAATATTATTGGTTTAGATTGTTTTGCCATATATAAATGTTTATAATAAAAAAATAAATTAAAGAGTTAGATAAATAAAATGGTGTAGAAAGAAATGGACTACTGTATACAAGCATAAACTATGTTTGTATAAAAACATGCGGCGGACTTAGGAAATAAAGATTTTTTTTGTAAAAAAAGAAAGTGGGAAGGTAAATCTTTATTGAATAATGTAGAATTGTGAAATTGCATAATAGGAAATTTTGTTTTTGACAGCACATAACAGTTAGAATCGTAATGCTATTCACTATCAATTTTTTTCGTTTGTTTTGAAAACAATTCCAATACGTGTACAATTTAATGTTAGCTTGGTTTTATATTTTTTTATTATTGTTGTTTGAAGAGCGATCTCAGAATAAGTTTATTAGTTATAGTCAATAAATGTGTAAGGGAAATATAACACATAAGAGAGAAATAAATGATGGTAGGGATAAGGGAAGCTTGGGACAACACACGCTTAATAATTTTATGAAAAGAAATAGAAAAGAAAATAAGTGAATAAAAGTATCATTAAACCAGAGTCTTAATAAGGAATCAAATAAAAGATAGTTAAAGTGATGTAATAAAGAAAATATATAAACAATTGAAAATAATACTGTATTTGTGGACAAGATCACAGTCAAGGTAACATAAGATAGATATGAGTGAGAAGCACGGTGAAATGAATGGGGAAAGGGTGGAAATAAGCCAGCCTAAAATATTAGAAAGTGGAATAGAGGTAGAAATGGATCAGAAAAGTGAAGGAAAACCCATAGGGGAAAAAAAACCTAGTGACAATGATGGAAAGGTTTATCAATACTGTGAGACTTGATCTCAGTCAGATGTCTAAGCAAATAAAAGAAAGTTTGGAGGAAATTAGAGACTTCAAAAATGAGATATCCAAGCAATTAAAAGAAGGGTCAGAGGAAATTGGAGACTTGAAAAATGAGAGGTCCAAGCAATTAAAAGAAAGATCAGAGAAAATAGTACGAGATGTTGCTAAAAGGTTCGATGACTTCAAGAAAGAAATAACCTTAGAAGTTGAAACAAGGCTTCAAGATGTAAAAAAAATGTATGGACCTCCATCAGAGTAATAGCAATAGGCTGGAAGAGATCCAAACAAGGCAGCAAGTAATGGAAGCAGATTGCAAGAGAATACAAGAAATAAACAAAAAGATTGAAGAAAGTGAAAAAAGTTATGGTGACATGATAGAGAAATTAGAGATACACATAGCAGCTAGTGATGGTAAAATAAGGGATCTGTGTCAGACAGTTATCCAGATTGAATAACAGATGGCAGAACCTCAGGATAGCACTACTATTACAGAACAGAAGATGACAAATGTTAAGATGGTGATTAGAATTAGGGAGATGGAACAAAAGGTGGAGGAACTTAGTGCAGCTAGGCACAAGAAAACAACAGGGGATGATACAATACATATGACAATAGTTGAACGGTATGAGGATAATAGTCAATTATCAAAAGTAAATCAGGAACTCGATAGTGGGGAGGATGGAAAAATAAGACCTAGGAAGCAAGAATTTGGAGAGGTTAAGATAGCAGAGGGATGTCAGGTATATCAATCTAACATTAACTAGTTTTTAAAAATTATAATTTTTGAGGGCCATACTGGGGAAGCTCCATTGGAGCATATAAATAGCTTGGAGAAGTATTTCAGTGTTAACAGAAAGGTAGAGAAAAATAAACTAGCCATTGCATGTAATCACCTACAGGGTGACACTCAGTTATGGTGGGAATCTTTGTTCTACCAACCATCGACCATTGAGGGATATAAAGAAGCACGAGTAAGGAATTTTTGGAGCAAAGAGCACCAGGAGTCCATCTTATATCATATAATGCAAGAGAAGTATAGGGCCAATGGATGAAAGAACTATCTAAAATTTTTCTGAAGACAAGTGGCTAAGCTAAGGACTCTGAGTGCATGTTGCTCATCAGAAGGCCATATCATAAGGATAATATGCCACAACCTACCCTTTAGAAATGAGCAAATGCTTCTCATGGCCAATTTCAATTCAATAGAGTCAGTGGCTGAACTTTTAAGTATGGTGGACAAGAGCCAGCAAAGCCATCCTCCAGATAGAACCTGTGAAAATGTTGGAATCTACACAATGGGTTGGGGGGAACAAATATACAGGTGAACACTATCATTGGTATAATGATAAGCATTCCAGAAATCTTAAGCGAATGACAGACAATGATACTGTGGAAAAGAGAATCAATGAGCTAGTATATAAAAGAAAAGGAAAGTGGGCTAGATCACCTTTGCCTAAATCTGGGTATAGTAAAGATAGAAGTAGGTTTTTATAATAAATGGTCATGTCATTTGAGGATCGGATGGGTGGGCTTCATTTTTTGGACATTGTGTGTGTAGGTCATTCTGTGCTTTCTGTGTTTTGGGGTTAGAGATGGTGGAAGTGCTGAGGAGTGGTTGGAGGTCTTTGTGTGGTTTGGAAGTTCTGTGACATTGTGGCAGAGTATGCAGAGACAAATTTCTCTGGGATCTGTTCCATTGCAAAAAACTCTGTAAGCCTCAATAAGGAATGAGCATGAGTGCAGTGGATCATGAGTGCAGTGGATGGGCAGAGCTAAAAATTCCTCTGGGACAAATTCTTCAAGAATGCAAAATACCCTGTATGTCTCCATACAGAATGAATAGGGGTGCATTTACTTATTTATATTTCAGAAAGGCTCTTGGTTAAAATACCTGCCTTTTTGTTTTAAGATGTAGTCATTTGACTCACATTTTATACTTTGCTCAGCTGTCACAGAGTTATAGATATGTTGAAGATCTTTATGCCATGATTCTGTGTTTCTTAGTGTTTTTGGACTAGGGAGATCAATGCAGTCTTGGCCTGTGTGCATCAGTGTTTGGGAGATGGGGTTCCATGCCTCTGGATTCTGGACTTCATGCCTACTGTCCACTAAAGATATGTTATAAAATTTTATGTTTTTGGAAAATATGATTAATGAGACATTAAATGATAAACTCCATTTAAATGTCTTATGTCAGAGGAGGGAATTGTGCCAGGCATGTTTGATGTAGCCATATATTTTCATATTAAGAGAAGTCAGAGTTTGAAATAAATTATGGGAAGGTTTGTTTTTATAGGTATATATTTGTTATTTCTTTTAGTTTGATTTTTACTTGAGCAGGTCTATTTGTAATAGATGAAACCATGGTTGTGTAAGGATTTTTGTAAAATTTTGGATTTAATCTAGTATGGTATTGTTTTATGGTTTTGCATTTATATATATATATATATATATATATATATATATAATTATATGTATTATATATATATATATATAATACAATAATTAATACAGTAAAAAATATTTTAAAAACAAAATATACCACAATTTAATAGAAGTACTTCCAACTATTTATCTAGTCGTTATCAACAAGATTCCAAATGTATTACAAAAACCATTACAAAAGGAAACAAAAAGAAATACGTCATACATCAATTTTCCCACAATTCAGTAATTTTTATATTGGCAGCCTGTCTATTTATCAAATGTTGCTTTTCACGTTTTATTAACATAGCTTCTTTAATTTTGCATTTATTATTATTTCTCTCAATACACAAAATCTTTATTAAAATCAAAATCAAAACCATAATTACATGTTACTTTATGATCAAAAATACTGATAATGATACGTCATCATTTCTAACATTCTCTTGTCTTGATTTTTGTACTCTTTTATATAATAACAAATGCTCTTTTGATCTTTTCTCCAATGTACATCGAGATTTACCTATATATGCCTTTCCACAAACACACAGCCCTTTATATATTGCACAACATTGATTTAAAATACATCTATTTTTTTAAATATTTATCAATTTATTTAAATTAGAAGTAGTATAAAATGTGACTCAACATATATTTTTATATATCTGTTTTATAAATTTCACTTGTTCATTACAAATAAATGGTATTAATATCCAAATATATTTCATTTTATCAAAATCTATAGCACTTAAAATATTACTATTATTATTAAACTTAGTAACAATATTATAAATTAATTTATGATCATATCCACTATTTAACAAATCCATAGTAAATGCATTTATGTAACTTATTTTATCAGAACTATATTTACATAACTTATTATTCCTAAATAAAAATGATTTCAAACCGGATAAAATTTATTACAGATATGATGATGTTTTTGTTTGTGGAAGTTTAGATGTCATAAATTTGTTATTTAATGAATGAAATAGTTTGGAGGGCTTAAAATGGAGTAAATATTTTGAAGAAAAAATGTCAATTCAATATTTAGATATTAAAGTTAGTCATAATAAAAATAAATTAGATTATTGTATGGTAATAAAAAATATTGAAAAAAAAAGGATATATTCTTTGGTATTCAAATGTGCCAATAGTACAAAAATTATCCAATTTGAAATCATTTTTATTTAGGAATAATAAGTTATGTAAATAAAGTTCTGATAAAATAGGTAACAAATGTATTTACTATGGATTTGTTAAATAGTGGATATGATCATAAATTAATTTATAATATTGTTACTAAGTTTAATAATAATAATAATATTTTAAGTGCTATAGATATTGATAAAATGAAATATATTTGGATATCAATACCATTTATTTGTAATGAACAAGTGAAATTTATAAAACAGATATATAAAAATATATGTTGACTCGCAATTTATACTACTCCTAATTTAAATAAATCGATAAATAATTAAAAAATAGATGTAGTATTTTAAACCAAAGTTTGTGCAATATATAAATGGCTGTGTGTTTGTGGAAAGGCATATGTAGGTGAATCTCGATGTACATTGGAGAAAAGATCAAAGGAGCGTTTGTTATTATATAAACGAGTACAAAAATCAAGACAAGTGAATGTTAGAAATGATGACATATCACCTTCAGTATTTTTAGATCATAATGTAACATGTAATTATGATTTTGATTTTGATTTTAATAAAGTTAAGATTTTGTATATTGAGAGAAATAATAATAAATGCAAAATTAATGTAACTATATAAAGACCACATTTGATAAATAGACAGGCTTCCAATATACAAATTAATGAATTGTGGGAAAACTGATGTATGATGTATTTCTTTTTGTTTATATTTGTAACATTTTTTGGTAATACAATTTGAATCTAGTTGATAATGACTACATAGATTGTTGAAAGTACTTCTATTAAATTGTGGTATATATTTGTTTTTAAAATATTTTTTACTGTATTAATTATTGTATTGTTTTGAATAATTATATATATATTGTAACGGTCAGGTTTGTATATTTGCTCAACAGACTGAGAGTCCAAGCCAGAGAACCAAAAGTTGACCAAGTCGGGATAGTAATACCCTACGTCTGATCATACCTCAACCCTCTCACTCGTGCTTCCAAGTCAACCCATCGCGAATGACATGCCTGAGGTTACACTCAATATCTCTTTGATTGCGTTCCAGCAATAGCAAAACAGTAAAACATGAGACATTCCCCCCTTATTAAATATTCTATTATATTATACCTTAACTAGTGATTCATACAATAATGAGCAAGTAATGAGACTGAGACAGATTTATATTTCATAAATTTAATATAACATTTAATAAATATTGATGCATAGCAAGTTGTGTATAGTTAGCTCATATGCAGGTGAGGGAACACTAGGGTTATAAAACAATATTACAAAGTCATGAGTGGATTCTCATGGTTATCAAATAATAATATAAAGCAATGAGTGGATTCTTAGGGTTATCCAATAATAACACAAAGCAATGAGTGGATTCTCAGGATTATCAAATAATATTACAAAGCAATGAGTGGGTTATCATGGTTATACAATAATATCTCAAAGCAATGTGTGAATGCTCAGGGTTATAAAATAATATTACAAAGCATGACTTTTTTTAATAAGCTTATGTCATCTTTCATGTTCTAATTCATGCCATGTTTTATATATTTGAAATCAGTTATAATTAGCCAGCTAGAGTGATCGATTTATTGATAAATGATGGAGATTATATGGTCTAAGATATTATAAATACTAAGTTTAAGATTATACTATTAATATATCAAATCATATTATAGAGACATTTGCGTGATATATAATTGTTATACAGATAAACCCATTAACTCTGATTCTAGTTCGGATCAATGCCAAAATTACTTTCTAGGAAAAATGAACTGAAATGTGGGGGCAGTTGAACGTCAGATTCTAGGGCATTAGAAACTACAGTATCAGATAAGTGTGACTCAAATGCATTTTTAATGGGGTTTATTACCTAGTAAACGGTTCCCTAACCGATCTGCTTGCTATAATAGAAGAGGCCTTTTAATTCAATGAACAGAAGATTGGCTTATGAGCCCTTTGGAAACACTTTGGTTCCATTAAGTATGAATAATTGTCACATTTGCCTAAACTTTCGAGGCATGACTTAATGAAATACGAAGAAAATGTCACCATTGCCTAAACTTTCGAGGCGTGACTGGACGTGGAACAATCTTGAGATGGGTCATTATAGACATAGCAAGTAGATATGCATATTTATGCAAATTAGCAATACATTCGCAACGCTAGATTAATATTTTATAAATTAATTACGCCAAAATCTTAGCTTCTTCAGTGCTACTACCACCGGTCAAGTTCATAAATGAGATTATTAAATTATAAAATGATGGCGATAACGAGAATCTGATTTAAGGTTTTTCTGCATAGCTACTTATAGAACTGGGAACATTAGTTATATGTAGTATAACTAGATCTAATATCAAACTGATTGTTAAATAATAAAATGTGAGTTATAAAATAGCTCATGCAATTTATTGATGTTTAATAAATTACACATCTTAAATAATTCATCAAAATAGACCTTACTAATAATGGAAAATGGGTTTTAACTAACGAATACAAATCTATATTTTAAATAGCTTGCGTGAAATATACTTTTTCAGATAACTGGCAAAATACATAATTTAAATCATTTACGCAAATATAATTCTTAAATAGTATGGGCACAATCTGAGTTTTAAATAATATACGTAATATATACGTTTTAACTAACTTTAGTAAACATTTTCCATCTTATATAACTTTAGAAAAGATGTGTTTTAAATAATAGACTCTAAATATACCTTTTAAATAACTTTAGCACAACATTTTCATTTTCAATTAACTTTAGAAAAGGTGCGTTTTAAATAATATACACAAATTTACCTTTTAAAATAAGTTCATCAAAGATTTCAAATAACTTGTTCGGGCATTATAAATATCGATTCACTCTATCACATATAATTCAGAAAAGAGTCGCAATACTCTGATATGATAAAAGAGATTACTCACTCCCCTCCCCCCGATAATTTATTAACACAAAAGACTCCGTTCTGATAAAAACAGCATAAATCAATTAACATGAACTTAAAACTATAGATAGATGACATAAGAATAAATTGCATAAACAATCAATAAGATTTATAATTTAGAAATGAATTTCTTGTATAGTTTTATATGAACTAGATGTTTAGAATTATTTAAAATTATTAATGATCAACGACTACTTAAAATTAATAATGATCAACGACTACTTAAAATTATTAATGATCAATGACTACTTAAAATTATTAATGATCAACGACTACTTAAAATTAATAATGATCAATGACTACTTAAAATTATTAATGATCAATGACTACTTAAAATTATTAATGATCAAGGAAGAATTTGGAGAGTTCTAAGATTTAAACAAATTTAAGATAAACATTTTAAGATAAACATTTTAAATGAACATTTACAGAATATAATTGATTATGTGATTTAGTTAGCTAGCTTTCATTTAGGGTACATTTTAGTTATGAAATTTAATATGTCAGAAAGGATTTACCGGCAAAGTCTCTTTTAAGGCAATGTTTCCACGTGCTTCTCACTATATTCAGTCAGGCTGGGCTTCTTTTAGGTTTTAGTCTGGATGTAAGTTCCACAAATTTATTTCTGTGGAAGCTTTCCCCATTTCTCTGGTCAGGAACTCTCTAATCTCTCAGGTACAGCTTCTTTCTTCCTGTGATGGGCATGGTGGAGGTTTTCTGTCATCGGTAGCCGCTCATGGAAGAGCAAACGGCTGTCTCTTTCTCTTCTAGCCAACGGTCATCTTGGTAGCAGCTTGGATGGTAGTTTTCTAAGGTTTAGCTTTTTAAAACGGCAGAAACAGCTTTCTTACTGAACTTCAGCTCTGTGGTTTTCGGAAATAATTTCGGCAGCAAATATAATTTTCACAGCAACAGCAAAAATATAACATGGATGATGATAGATGATGGAAGAGGTTAGGTTAGAGGATTTGGTGGCTATTTGGGCCCTTTTTTATGCTATATTTTTGACAGTAGTAACCTCCTACTTTGAGTCATGCCACATCACAAGATGTCTAGTTCAAACTAGTCTTTAACCAAATATCCAGTTAGTAAAAATATTAAGTATATCTAAATCTGGACTTGGTAAGACTATTGTTTTAATTGATGTCATGGTTAAAGATATATTTTCGAGAGAATGGTCACAAGCAATTTGTAAAGATTTTTGTATAGATTTATGCCTGACTGAATATTATAATTGGTCTTGGTTATAATTTTTAAATAGGTCAAATTTTGGCCAAAGATTTATTTTTAGAACGAAGTGTTAAAACTGATAAAACTTTCTGCTTGTAATTTTAAGCAAACAAAAAAATTGAAAACTTGGAAATTATTTAAAATAAATACTGGATAAATAATTTTTTAGAACGAATTTTGCAAAATAGTAATATTATAACTTTAAACTTATTATGCTACTATATAGATAAATTTTAATTATACAGTTATGTTTATTTCAGTTTTAACAAATCTAATGGAACATGCTCGTATATAAATATTTGAGACTATAATTTTATATTTATAATTTTTAAGGACGTTTATATATGCACATACTCGCAATATTATAAGGACAAAGTTTTTAAAATTTAAGAAATACATGCCACCGAGTACAACAAATATATACTATTATCGAAGATAATAGGTGAAACAGATGTAACTGTTTCATAGCAATCTATTCCCGGACAAATAAAAAAATTAAAAAAAAAAAGACGTTTCTTCTCCCTCTATTCTCTTTTTTTTTTTTTTAGCTCCTGTTTTATTTTTATAGTGATTCTATACGACTTTTATATATATATTTACTAATTTGGTCTACTTTCTTCAATCTCCCCTTTCCCTTTCTGGTCATGCAAGCAGCTAATATGCCAACCCCCCTGCTCTAGCATAGTTGAATATAATTAAGTAACATAATTATGAAATATATAAATATGATTAGTTAAGATAATAAAATCTGATTATTTTCACACTATATAATTTTTATTTTTAGTAAATAAGACTAAATATGATTATGAAGAGGATAAATAAGGTTAAATATGATTATAAAGGGGATAAATAAGGTAACCTAATTCTAATGCTTAACTTTGTATTACTATATATTACAAATGTGACTAACTGATTTATAATAAGATAAATTCTAATTAAAATACATAAATTAAATATGAATGAATAAACCCATAAATAAGCTAATACTAGTACTATTTGCTAATTTTCTATTACTATAGGTTATAAATATGAGTTACAAATAAATAAATATGGTTAAATATGTAAAACTAATTAATTATCCCTAAACTAAAAAAAAACCTAAATATAATGTCCCTATACCTTGCTCTAAGAGAACTTCTAATCCTGCACATCCTGTTACCGTGGACCTTTCTTTATACTATTATACAGGAGTCTATCCCTAAACTTATGGTAAGATCCTCTACCATCCTGACTAACAACTTGACACCTAACGTGGTCTAACCTTCCAAACTTATCAGGTGGTTCTTTGTGTATGGGAGTATGGTATATGGTGGTTAGGAAAGCAGCCATCTCTTCTACTGTACGTATCCTGCATCCTATCATCATTTGCTGCACGTATCCAGGCATATTGTTTTGGATTATACGAATTATTTGTGTTTCAGCAAATGGAAACACATTCATTGACCTAAGACGTGCAACCTGGCGCATGAAAAACTGCGTTTAAGTTTCCCGTGTGACTGAGCCATAGTGTTCTCTGAGTACTGTATGGTAAATCCCATCCTGCCTTTCCTCACTCCAGAAAGTCCTAACTAGGGCTGTCACATACCGCTCAAATGTGTGAGGCTTTTCTTTATAGCAGTCCCACCAGGACTGGGTACACCCTTGTAGGTAGTGGGTGGCTAGCATGATTTGGTCCTGAGGGTCTACCTGCTGGAACCTAAACAATTCAGTCAGACTTTGGAGGTGTGTCCTAGGACTCTCTCCGACCTCTCCCCTGAAGGTTTTGACCTGTATATATTTAGATAGGTATGCCTGTTGCCTCATTGTATCTATGCATATCACCCCTTCTCTTGTGCTCTCTATGTCCACCTCTCCCTTAAGACCTTCTCTAGTTATCCTACTGCTCTGAACCCTTTCTCTGTTCTCTACCCCAGCTATTTTCTCTTGGCTTATACACTAAATCTCTGGAAGCTCCCTATCTTTCACTCTGGCTTCTCTTCCTACGATTCTATCCTCGACTTTCTCTACTTCCCACTTGCCTCCATTAGCTAACTTTATTCTTTTTGGTGGTAACTCTTTATCTTCTACCCATATTATCCCTTTCTGTTCCTTTTCTACTCTATCCATTCTCTCTTGCAGCACCTGTATCTTTTGTACTATGTCTACTCTTTCTTCCACTGTCCCTCTATGAACTATTTCTAATGCCCTTTCTAGGCCTTCCACTTTTTTCTCAGTTTCCTATCTTATATCCTGTATCTCTTTATGCAGAAGCTCTCCCTGTCCTTCCAACTTATTCCTTACAGTGAGAAACTTTCCTTTTACTGTTCTCAAGCTAGTTTCCATTCATTTTTCTTGCATCTCCAAGAGCCACTCATTCTCTCTCTGGGTTTCTTCAATTTGCCTTTTACATTCCATGACTAGTCTACCCATTGCTTCCTGCAGAGTTTGGAACCTCTGTTCTACCTTGCTGTCAAACATGTGCTCTATATATTGACACATTTCTTCTCTACCTCTTTTTTCCTTTTCTTCCCTTTCAGCCTTATTTTTTTCTTTTTCTTCTCTATCTCTTCTTTCCTTTTCTTTTTTTTCAGCCATATCTTTTTCTTTTTCTTCTCTATCTCTTCTTTCCTTTTCTTTTCTTTCAGCCTTATCCTTCTCCATCAATTTCATCAGTGTTCTTATGCTTGGTTCCTCATCTATTACTCCCTGTTTTTCCCTATGCCTCTTTTCTTGTGTTGGTTTTGGCTTACTTTTCTTTTCTAAGTTCTCATATTTGCTCACTGCTATTTCCTCCTCCATACTACTATATTTTACTAATTCCCCTGACCTCAAAGTTTTACCTTCACTTCCTATTTCCTTTTCTATCTGCTCCTCCTGTTCCTCTTCTTTTCTTTCTTCTTCCATTTTTATTTTTTATATATTTTAGTACTATTATTTTCTTTGATATGATTCTTTTATTTTTATATCTGACAGCTGACTAGCCGTCTACTCCCCCAGAACTGACTACCTATATAATTACCTCAATCACTCCTGTTCTTTGCCCATTTTCCTTTTTGTTATTTGCTACCTAATACATTTTAACCACTAATATAATTAAACATATAATAAGCACATCTAAATAAATTAAATTTTCAGACTCACCCAGCTTCTGGCTTGTCACCTGCAGTTTCTCCCTTAAGATTAAACTTTTTTTTAGTACACGTGTATTTCTTTTTCTTGCCTGATCATTTGTGTATTTATATATATTTTTCTTGCTTGATCATTCTCTTGCTCATCCCTTTCTGAATCACCAATTTATTTAAATTACTTACAAACTCAATTATTTATAAATTTTAATACTAGATTATGAGTTGTTTTGCTTAATTTACACATATTTTTGTCATACTGCAATGATATTTGGAATGAAAAATATAATAACTCTACTCAGGGTTGTGTACTTAGTCTAAGCCACATGTTGGGTCGCTAACTCCGGGAAAAAAAATATACCTATGTAACGGTCATCTTGGTAGCAGCTTGGATGGTAGTTTTCTAAGGTTTAGCTTTTTAAAATGGCAGAAACAGCTTTCTTACTGAACTTCAGCTCTGTGGTCTTCGGAAATAATTTTGGCAGCAAATATAATTTTCACAGCAACAGCAAAAACTTAAGACGGATGATTATAGATGATGGAAAAGGGTAGGTTAGAGAATTTGGTGGCTATTTGGGCCCCTTTTTATGCTATATTTTTGACAGTAGTAACCTCCTACTTTGAGTCATGCCACATCACAAGATGACTAGTTCAAACTAGCCTTTAACCAAATATCCAGTTAGTAAAAATATTAAGTATATCTAAATCTGGACTTGGTAAGACTCTATTGTTTTAATTGACGTCATGGATAAAGATATATTTTCGAGAGAATGGTCACAAGCAATTTGTAAAGATTTTTGTATAGATTTATGCCTGACTGAATATTATAATTGGTCTTAGTTATAATTTTTAAATAGGTCAAATTTTGGCCAAAGATTTATTTTTAGAACGAAGTGTTAAAACTGATAAAACTTTCTGCTTGTAATTTTAAGCCAACAAAAGAATTGAAAACTTGGAAATTATTTAAAATAAATACTGGCTTAAATAATTTTTTAGAACGAATTTTGCAAAATAGTAATATTATAACTTTAAACTTATTATGCTACTATATAGATAAATTTTAATTATACAGTTATGTTTATTTCAGTTTTAACAAATCTAATGGAACATGCTCGTATATAAATATTTGAGACTATAATTTTATATTTATAATTTTTAAGGACGTTTATATACGAACATACTCACAATATTATAAGGACAAAGTTTTTAAAATTTAAGAAATACATGTCATCTGAGTACAACAAATATATACTATTATCGAAGATAATAGGTGAAACAGATGAAACTGTTTCAATATATATTATTATAATTGGAATACATTGATTAATAATTTACACACACATATATATATATATATGTATATATATATATATATATATATATATATATAAATATTGTAACGGTAGAAAGATCTTTGAGATTCACATATACTGACCACTAAGGCACCACTAGTCCGAAAATAGGAACTAGACATTTATTTTAAGTGTGGACAGGATATGCGAACCTGAAGGCACCAGACTAAACTCAAGGAGAAACAACATATCCTAAATACTGTTTAGACAGCTGAGAAATCAAAGCACAAAGACACATCAGCCAAATAAATTTAAACAATTTATTAATTTTATAAGTTGGACAATATAGTAAAGACATCTAGCCATGAATATAAAAAGTGACTTATGTTAACATACACATATTTACCAGAGAGTGCACAAGAGTATGACAAACATGAACGCATTAAACATTTTGGCAATAAAATTCTCTCACTTAAAATACAAGAAATGCTTAGGATAATATCTTCTTGCTGGCCAGTTGTAAAATTACAAGAACAAACAACTCTAGCTTCCTGAATCAGGGATAATAAAACAGTTACTGTCCCATCAGAAATCAATGAAACCAGCACGGACGTCCAAGCAGTAATATTCTAATTACTGTCATTAAAATGCCTCAGGACTGCTGCACATAATACTATATTCAAAGTAAAAGTGGTTGATCTCACCTACAAGACAGCAACAGATATTTGATTACGATCTTATGTAATCCAGAAAGAAATACACTATTTTCAGACAACCCGAAGAAATAACTTGACAAATAGCCAGCAAAAAGATTTTGTTATTTGCACAAACAAAACATGCTTAAAGATTCTTTATTTTACAACTAGGGGCAGGTGAATAAATAAAGACTACGAAAACTGCTAATGAGTTTTGTAATAGTAATCGAAATAATCAGGTATATATTAAACATATAAAATACAATCTTTTAATGCATCCTCTGATAAACGAAAGTTGCAAACAACTTGTAATCTTAAAACTAAGATTCCAAGACACACTTTAAATACTAGAAAAGATAAATACTGATAATAAATATCTAATACAACCTTATAACATACTTATCATTTGATTGAGTGGAGATTTAATTAAATACAATTTATTTACCCTGGCTAGAATAGGAAAAAGTTTAGCTTACGGTAAGGCAGAATTCTAGTGATTTAGTGACGAGTGCACACTTTTGATAATAGTTCATCTTTCAGGTCCTTTGACAGCAGCGAGGTAGAAGCAGTGTTTATTATAAAGGTTCATGGCTTGACTGAAGGAGAGCTGGTAGCCGTGGGTCCATCCTTTGTTTAAATTAGCAAGACATTCTAATGATGGCAAAACTCATAGCAGCAGATTTTGACATCTTGCACAGCAACGAAGCTTGTCAATAATTATTAAAGTTTTTAACAGGAATTAAACATCCGAACAGCTACTCAACATCATATGACTCTTAGCAGGCAATAATCCAAGTGTCTCCTTTTTTATACTGAATCTCCTCTCTCTCTCTGAACATTGGCGGCTATCTTTGCCTCGCTACATTTCCCACAAAAAACTTTCATTAGTGTCCATTCTATATTTCAGGCAGGGCAAATATTAATTTCCCACTCAATCTAATTTAAGACTTCCAACCAGGGATTATTGAAACAAAAACAACAATGCAAATAAATCTCCGCTTTTATAAATAACTTTAAAAATAATTACAATAAAAGCAACAGGAATATATAATTAGCAAGCTTGCCTGTTTTTAATCCAATTGATTAAAACAGATGGTGAAAGTAAACTATTTTACAATCAATTTTATAAACAAAGTAGTGAAAGTAACCTATTTTAAAATCAATTTTATAAACATTAAATAATCTATTTTAAAATATAAATGCATATGTGTTTTAAATAATAATAAAAAAATTGAGCATTAGACATTTAATGAAAATGAAGTTGTTTTCCCTTTTTAATTTTAGTAATAAAACCATTGAATCAGAAAACAATCCAGCTCAACTGCCTCAACACGTGATCAAAAAAAAAGCAAAAAAAACATTTCTGCAACTTTTTTTTTTTAAACTAAAAACATTTCAAAATCTACCCCTAGAAATTTGGCTGAATGCACTCATGAAAAACCAAAACAATATTTCATTTCTTACATTTATCCATTCTCATAAATCATTAACAATTTTTTTTTGTCTGTTTTAAAACAATCCGTCCGATTGCTAAAAGCCGAACCTTTAACTTTTGTCCGGTGGTTCTTTTACTCTTTTTATTAATTTTTTGAAATAAGTTTTTTTCCCTCTCTTATATTTTACCTGCCTAGAATTTATGATTTTGTCTCTTTCCTGTTCTGTTTTCCTTTTTAGCGTATATACCTGAATCTTTTTCTTAAGGAAACTTCCCAATTCTTCATCTTTTCCTACTTTATTTTTAGTCATATCAACACTAGTAAATGGCAACACTTCATTTCCCACAGACTTTTTATGTGCCTTAAATAAGATTGCTTTATAAATGGCTTTTATTTCTGTTTTAAAATCATATTCCAAAAAATTTTTCCTTAGTTTTAAACCCCTGTTCATAACTAACAGTTATTTTGCTCAACTTATTTTTAACCTGTTGAGGTAACTTATAACTGTCTCCAAGATTTTCTTTCTCCACCATACTATCTATCTCTCTCCACTCTCTGAAACTTTATTTCCACCCTCTCTGTCCTAGTACTCTCCTGTGCTACTTCAATTTCTATATCTTTTACGACTACTTTTTCTACTTCTGACTCTCTTTACTCATCTCATTTTTCAAATCCTTTTCCATCTCCACTTTCTTTTCTACTCACTGAGTTTCTTCTACTCTTCCTGTCATTTCTCTTCTCATTTTTTTCATTTCTGCTCTCAGCTCCTCCAGTATTGTTTGTTGACTCTGTTTTATTTCTATATTTTGTTTTGTTATATTTTGTTTCATTTCCAGCAACTCTTGTTGTATTTCTTTCTTCTCAGCTTGCTGACCTTGTTTCATTTCTTGCAACTCTTGTCGTATTTCTTTCATCAACTTTATCATCATCTGTGTCTCGCTCTCTTCTTCTTCTACTATCTGGGGGTATTTAAATGAAAAAGAGTTCTCTTCTAAACCTGCCGCCCTGTTGCCTTCTTCTTTACCTTCCATTTTTACACAAGGCTAACTCACTATACTAACTTTTTTTTAAACAAAAATCTCAAAGCAAATAAAACACTATTTATTTCTATGCAAGAAGACAACAAACTATTTTTACTACTTTTAAATTCAAAAATTTACTCCGAACAATTTTTTTTTAAACAACAACAAAAAAAAACCTATTTATTATTTTTGTCATATAAAAAAGATGAACTATATATATTTAACTCTTCAAAAAAAATTAACTCTGACAGACTTTTTTTAGAAAATATGCTATTTATTGTTTATTTATTTGTCATATGAAAAAGACGAAACCCTGTTCTATCAAACTGCTCCAACAATAAATGCAATAATTAACAAAAATCGAACCTCTACCAACTAGATCTTGCCACTAACACCTGAAATCTTTCTCAACCATCTAAACAAAATCTCACATGGGCTTGAAAACTCGGAAGCTCCACTTTGATGTGCCAAAAATTACTATATATGTAACAGGAAAAAGATCTTTGAGATTCGCATATACTGACCACTAGGGCGCTACAAGTGTGAAAATAAGAACTAGACATTTATTTTAAGGGTGGACAGGATATGCGAATCTGAAGGCACCGGACTAAACTCAAGGAGAAACAAGATATCCTAAATACTGTTTAGACAGCTGAGAAATCAAAGCACAAAGACATGTCAGCCAAATAAATTTAAACAATTTATTAATTTTATAAGTTGGACAATATAGTAAAGACATCTAGCCACGAATATAAAAGTGACTTATGTTAATATACGCATATTTACCAGAGAGTGCACAAGATTACGACAAACATGAAGGCATTAAACATTTTGGCAATAAAATTCTCTCACTTAAAATATAAGAAATGGTTAGGATAATATCTTCTTGCTGGCCAGTTGTAAAATTACAAAAACAAACAACAACTCTAGCTTCCTGAATCAGGGATAATAAAACAGTTACTGTCCCATCAGAAATCAACGAAACCAGCGTAGATGTCCGAGCAGTAATATTCTAATTACTGTTGTTAAAACACCGCAGGACTGCTGCGTGTAATACTACATTCAAAGTAAATGTGGTTGATCTCACCTACAAGACAGCAACAGTTATTTGATTATGATCTTATGTAATCCAGAAAGAAATAGACTATTTTCAGACAACCCAAAGAAATAACTTGACAAATAGCCATCAAAAAGATTTTGTTGTTTGCAGAAACAGCGCAAATGAAACATCCTTAAAGATTCTTTGTTTTACAACTAAAGGCAGGTGAATAAATAAAGACTATGAAGACTGCCAATGCATTTTGTAATAGTTATCGAAATAATCAGGTATATATTAAACATATAAAATACAATCTCCTAATTCACCCTCTGATAAACAAAAATTGCAAACAAACTTGTAATCTTAAAACTAAGATTGCAAGACACACTTATACTAAAAAAGATAAATACTGATAATAAATAATTAATACAACCTTATAACATACTTATCATTAGATTGAGCGGAGATTTAATTAAACAATTTATTTTCCCTGGCTAGAATAGGAAAAAGTTTAGCTTATGATAAGGCAGAGTTCTAGTGATTTAGTGACGAGTGCACACTTTTGATAATAGTTCATCTTTCAGGTCCTTTGACAGCGGCAAGGTAGAGGCAGTGTTTATTTTAAAGGTTCATGGCATGGCTGAAGGAGAGCTGGTAGGCTTGGGTCCATCCTTTGTTTAAATTAGCAAGACATTCTAATGATGGCAAAACTCATAGTGGCAAATTTTGACATCTTGCACAGCAATGAAACTTGTCAATAATTATTAAACTTTTTAACAGGAATTAAACATCCAAACAGCTACTCAAAACCATATGACTCTTAGCAGGCACTAATCCAAGTGTCTCCTTTTCTATACTGAATCTCCTCTCTCTCTCTGAAAATTGGCAGGCTATCTTTGCCTCACTACATTTCCCATGAAAAACTTTCATTAGTGTCCATTCTATATTTCAGGCAGGGCAAATATTAATTTCCTGCTCAATCTAATTTAAGACTTCCAACCAGGGATTATTGAAACAAAAACAACAATGCAATTAAATCTCCGCTTTTAGAATTAACTTTAAAAATAATTACAATAAAAGCAACAGGGATATATAATTAGCAAGCTTGCCTGTTTTTAAACCAATTGATTAAAACAGATGGTGAAAGTAAACTATTTTACAATCAATTTTAAAAACAAAGTAGTGAAAGTAACCTATTTTAAAATCAATTTTATAAACACTAAATCATCTATTTTAAAATATAAATGCATATGTGTTTTAAATAATAATAAAAAAATTGAGCATTAGACATTTAATGAAAATGAAGTTGTTTTCCCTTTTTAATTTTAGTAATAAAACCATTGAATCGGAAATCAATCCGGCTCAATATATATACACAAACTAACTAAAGGAAAAATAAAAACATAATAAAAACACAGAATTACTTCTATAAAAAAGCTTTTATATTTCAACCAACAGACTGCTGATTGAAATATAAAAGCTTTTTTATAGAAGTAATTCTGTGTTTTTATTATGTATGTATATATATATTATAACAGTCGGCAAAAGTAGAGTCTTACCGTATCTGCCGTACATGGTGCCACTAGGCCATTTGAACCTAGAAAATTTATATAGTAGGCAGATATGTAAATTAAAGATTCACATTATTTTACATGTATATTTTATTGTGACTGTCAGGCCATGCCACTAGCTCATAGAGATGCAGAAATTTAATATAAAACTTGCGTAAAAAAGTATATTAACATTTAATAAAAAAAATGAAATAAGCCTCTGCCAGTAATTAATACACAAACCTTTATTAACACACATATAAATAAAATTGAGGAACAAAATTTATAATTTTAGGTCGGTTATTAATTTTTTAATTTAAATTTTTCTTTTATACAATCAGCACAGATGAATTTGATAATATTTTTAAGAGTGTCGAGTATGAATAGACAACATAGATTGCATTTGAAAAGAAAATATTCTATCTCTTATTTGGCCTTAGGCCAAAAGCTTGCAGTCAAATTAACGTCAATCCATCTGATACATTAATGTATTCGATGCAGCATGAATATGACAGCACAAATACCATACTGTCAGGAATGTACATCTGAACAGCATGGTTATAGAAGACATTGACTCTCATCCAGAACAGAAATACTACATCTGTCTGATGAAAAGGCAATAAAAAAAACTCCATAGGAAGGGACTGCATTTTCCATCTTACTATCCCATTCCATAGGCTAAAAAGGGATAATCAAAGGAGCAGGGAATACCATCTGTCTCCATTGTTCAATAAGAAAGGCTTATTTTGCCAGATTGTGGCTGATAGAGTGATCCTGCATGTAGCGGACCTCATAAAACATTTACTAATTACACTGATTTATCCAATTCATTGGCCCAATTTAACCACGAAACAAATAACCTAAGATTTTCCCTCCCTTAAACTAACATAACTTTACGAATCTATGCAGCCATTCATGCCCGACTTAAATTTAGCATTTATTAAATTTAGTTTAACAAAAAACAAAAATCATAATAAAACTTAAAGGAACAAAAAATAAATAAATGGAAATGATTTTTAGCAAACTCAGATATATAAAAATTAAACATTAATAATTGATTTGAAAAGTCAGATTAAAGTTCATTTAAAAAAAATTAGGTTTAACTTGTCAAATCTTGAAACTTCTTAATTACTTTTAGTAAAATTTTTCCATTTATATCTTGCAGTAGAAGAGCTCCGGTTCCTAGTGGTAATTCCTATGAAGTCTTTATTGGACGACCGGTCTGTTCTGGAGGTGGCCTTAGCTGGTTCAATCCTGGTATTTTTTTATTGCAGAACCCATATGATTCGGAGTTTGCAATAGTACCATTCATAATTCAGCAGTCATTTCCTTTGAAATAAAAAAGAGTGACAAGTGCATTTTATCACCCTTCTCAAAAAATATCAAGCTGGCACTGTTTTAATTTGAATTTTTATTTTCCTTTTTATACCAATCGTCCAGATTCACTGAACATAAGTTTCTTGTTCCTAATTTTCATTAAGGTCCGAGCATTTGTTTGCTGCTTCCATTGGACATCTAATTCATTTTTTGTTCTTATCTATATCTTTCATCTGACATTTTTATATAAGAGCCCCAAAGGCTTGTTTGCTTTTTGTTTAATTTATAAAACAATGATTTCCATTTATTGAGATTACATAGGAATCTTTTAACAAAAATATTTTTATCTTTAGATCTTGTGCTTTTTTGTTTTTATAAAAAAAGTATGTTCAAATACTTTTTTTAAAAAATACTTATAAAGTTTTGCAACTGTGTGAATATATATATGTTAAACGTGTATATATATATATATATATATATATATATATATATATATATATATATATATATATACACGTTTAACAACTCTTTAATATTTAGCTTTTAGTTTTTATTTACAAACGTTTTGTTTTAATTTTAAATTAATGTAATGGCATATTATATACCATTACAATATATATATATCTTCTAACCTCTAATTTGATTAAACGAATCAAGATCTATACACGCAAATGCGGACTATGCTCAGTGGTTGGTTTATTATAAAAAAATTCAGCTGCAGAGATATGCAGTTAAGATAAAGAAAGAAATTAAAAGCATAAAATAAATTATCATCAGTAAAATAAATATATTGGGAAAAGAGAGAAACTGCAATCATTCCCTAATTGATAATTTAGAATAAAAATAACATTCTTCTTTTATCAAAAATACATTCTCTGAGCTATAAGAATTTGCACCTTTAAACAATAATGATAACTTCTCATGTTTTATTAATGTTTCTAAAAAAAAACATCTATTATGTAAATTATTTGACAATATGTTCTGGAAATACTTTTTTATAGCACAATTAAAAAATTAAACTCTTAAGCCACAACATAACAGTAATATTGAAATAGTAAGATTTGCTTTGCAGATCTTCATTTCACCTTTTCTCACCTCTTTCCTACCCTCATACCTTAGTTTAAACCCCAGTGTTTTGTAGTGTGTCTGCAATGTGCTTAGATGCTGAAAATCCCACCCAATTTTAAACCACGAGTACAATGCTTGTGTTATATATATTTGTAAATATTATTCCCAGTATAAATAAATATTATAAATTATGTGTATGTACATGTAAAAGGTATTTGTTTAAAAAGTAGGTTATATGGGTCATAATTGCGCACACACTGTGATATATTTATTTTAAATCTTAAGTTAAAATAATAATTTGTTGTTTAAATTTATTTCTGTTTAAATCCATTTATAAAAGATATTATATTCATCCCATAAATAGATTTACACATTGAAAATTAAAAGAAAAATAATTTTGTTCTTAGATTTTGAAATCATGCCACATATTTTCTATTTAAAATAAATGAGGGTTGGTAAGTAACAATAGCTTAATTAAAATGTTCTAGGAGCTTATCTAGAAATGCAGCAGATGTCCACTTAAAATAGTTTTTTTTTAATTAGCAAAAGTTTTTTTTTATTAAATCAAAGTTTTAATCCAAATGTCTACAGGAGAGTTAACAATATTAATTTAATTAAAATTTTGTTGAATTCCTTTGGACATTCAGATGGATTTTATTGCAGCTTGATAAGATAGCAAATTTTGATATTTTGTAATGCTCCAGGGTAGTTTTATTGTACAGTTCTGCTATATATATAGAATGGTTTTTTTGTTCTATTCATTCTGGGCATTCTGTTTTATTCTGATTTCCTAGTCATTCCGATTTGATTCTGATTATAATTTTCTGAGCATTCTGTTTTATTCTAACTATTCATTCAGTATTTTATTATTATTAGTTTGCCAGTAGCCTGCAAATTTAAATATTGAAACCAAGTTTTTGTCTTCAAACAGAGTTTACTGTCTTTTAAAATATTGCTTTTAAAGTTCTGAAATTCCAGGATGACTGAGTACAGCCGGCAAAAGGGTTATTTTCTTTTTGGAAATGGCTGTCCACTGCACATCAAATGCCATCTGATGTCTTACCACTGCTAAAATGTGAACTGTAACCAAAATTTGCAGCCAAGTCAAGTTGGAAAAGTCTCCACTCTAAATTACCTGCAAATGTGTACTTCTGATGAGGTAACTCAAAATTAACGCGAGAGTTCTTGTGATCATATCTTCCTATTACTAAGCTATAGCTAATTTCATTGTTTTCTATTGTGCTTTACCTTATAATTCCCTTTCATTTTTTTAAATGCTGTAATTTAATTAGTATTTCTGTCTTAATAATTGTGTTAATATTTTTGTAATTATTAATCTGTTTTTCTTTTATTAAGATGGTGTGCCAGTATAGCCATCAGATGAGCAAATTACTCCCTTTTATTTAAATAAAGATGCCACCATTATGGCATTTGAAATTATACATTTTGTCCAATTTTATTATCTCATTCAATCGCTCATTCGAGGGCTATCTTACTTTTATACAAATATTTAATCATTTTGCTTTTAAAATTCCACATGATTATTGGTTTTAATGTAATATGAGAATATGGGTGAGGTTAATGAGTAAATATTTAACAAATTCATGATTGCATAATTCATTTATGCTTTCTTTTAAAACCCTGTAATCATGCATTCTCCCACTTTAAAATGTTTATTGTTTGGCTTAATTTTCAAGCTTATAATTTTGAAGTCAAGAATGTGCGGACTTTCTTTCTTAAAATAATTATTTGAGGATTTGATTAGGCATTTTCCTAAGCTAAATAAACCCTTTTAAAAATATTTTATATATTTATTTAAGTGTTGCTAGTAGATGTATTTGGTATCTGAGATCGTTTTGTTTCTCCTAAGAGCTCTAAACAGCTAAGACTGTTTCCCCTTCACTTTTTGCGGTTCCCAGGTAGAGTGTGTCCCCTTCACTTTCTGTGGTTCCCAGGTAGAGTGTGTACTCAAATTGTCACACCTTAGAATTCTACGCAGTCATCATCCAGTCAATAAGATTTGGATGAGTCCAGACTTCGGCTGCCAGTGACACCACTTCCTATGGATCTAGGGCAAGATGCCTTCTCATATTTTCTTCATTTTTTTATAATTATTAATTTGCAAAGTTCTAGTGGTTTAAACATATCACACCCTCCATCATTTACAGAAATTCCTCACTAGCACCACCAACCTCCCAATAATTATTTTTATAAATATAGATGTCTTAATCATGTCCCCACCTTGTAGCTTAACAAGCATTAGTCCGTTCAATTCTCGAATTCAAGAAATATTATATTTAACGTTAATGTTACCAAATATTTTATTGAACTATTTCTGATTTACTCAAAGTGCCTCGCATATCTTCACAAACTCTTAGGCACATTTTTGTAATATTATATTAGCCCGAGGTATAGAGAATGTAAATTTTGAATGATATTTATTGTAAAATAATCTTTGTTAATAAACATCGCTGTCTAACATATGCAGACAGTGTGCACATTATATATATTTGATAATTTAATAAATCTTTTAAATCTACTAACTTTTGATTATTTACTTTCTTGATCCATATCTCTGTCTCAGTCTATATTGTTACACATTTCTTTTATACCATCCATAGACATTAGTTAGCAAACCCATGCTTATATCATAGTATAGAGTGTCTTTGTTTCTTCCTGACCACCCGCATTGGTAAAGAGTTTATATTATTAGTAGCATCAGATGCATTGTCATGTAGATGGCACTGTGGAATTTAGATTTTAGATTTGAACCTAGGATATCTAGAAGGCAACACATTCTTTGAAGGTTCAGTTTTGTGTTTGGGGTTTGAATTCTCCAGTGTGCTAGTGAGCTAGATGAATCAGACCGTTATAATATCAATAATACTCTATCACGTCTTAAATAAGGAATAATGATAATGATAATAGTCTCAGGGTTCTTTTGTTTACTTTAAGAAAATACCCCACAATACTGTGCTGTCACACATGACTAGCATTGTGGTAGGTGATATGCTTTAAACTGAAGAATTAAATTATTAAATCTTGTGGATTTACTTGTATACTACTGGCAAAGCACAGTAGCACAATACAAATATTATTATGATCAACCAAAGCACTGACAATTACTACCTCAACAACTAGCTATCATTTCCATAACTGTTATAAATACAATAGTCTATACCTTCTATGTGTACAATCTAGTCTTTTAAATAACACATGAGGGATAACATCACTAAATAAGCTCTTCAGAGCAAGACGAGATGACTATAATAATGGTGTCTCCCATGCTTATCTCTCAAGCATAAGTGTAGATGTAGATGCAGTCTTAGCAACTAAGGAAAAAAGGAAAACACACCAAAGACAAGTGATTCTCTTCATGAAATCTATCTAAATAAGCTATATATGAAAATATCTTGAAAAAATTGTCCTCTCATGGCAAATACATGTAATAATACTATCTGATAAATCTAGAGCTATAAAACATAACTACTTCTCAAATACAAATTTATCCCTAATGACAAAGATTAATAGCTTGTATCAACATTAAACTCCACACACTAAACAATATCCAAAATCCACAAGAAAGTATTAATCAAAATGTCTATAAACACATTAAAAGAGCATAGGAAATATTTGAATAAGATAAGGAATATGCACGCAAACAATGAGCATAATAAATATATATGAAATTATGTAGACAGACAAACGGCAATAAATATTATTAATTAAATGATTAAGGAAATAAATTTGTTCTCAGACAAATTCAAAAATCTAATTTCTGTTACAAATAATATTAAGAAAAATATTAAACTTCTGATAAACACACCTGTAATGATTATTTGTCCTAAATTATAAAAGAATTGGCAACTTTAAATTAAACACTTCACCAATATATTTAAAGTTACCTATGTGTAATAAAATCTCTACACACTTTATTGTAAACTCCTTGAGACAATTTCAGATAGTGAAGTAACATACCTTGACATATAAAATAAAGTATAAAAAATATATAGCTATTATGTTACCATTTTTTTAAACAAAATAAAAATAACAATAATAATAATGATAATTTCAGTTCATTAGTAAAGCTTCATCAGCAGTAGGCAAGTAATTTATGGTGTGAGGTCCCATGTCATTAGCTAAGGGCATAATATCGAGGCATTCATATTTTTCAAACCAAAATATTTATATCATTTTTTTAAAACAACAAAGCAGCTACAACTTCACTATTATAAAAAACAAGTACACAAATACAATATTTTCCTTTAAAAATAAACAGGTATGGATCCATTATACAAAGACACAATTTAACATTAACTAGCTAGTTTTACAATATGACACTTAATTGTGTACAATTATTACTAATTGTAAAATTTTAGAAACTATCCACGGTCTCTCTTTCTGGAAAAGCAGATGATCAAGAATCATTTCCGCCATAAAAATAAAATATGTGTATTTTCGTTAATAAAATTTGACTTTTTAGAAAGCAGTATTAAATTTATACATTAAAAAAAAATAATTTAAACATTTGTTTGTTTTTTTAAAGTTAATAACCAAAACATTTGTTCAAATTATTTTAGTTTTGACACAGTTTTTAATTTTTTTTTTAAAACTTGCTTTTAAATATGCCATCACAAAGAATATAATTTATTATCATAAAATGATTATTTATAATGTTCCATATGATCTCATTAGTAAAGAGCAACATTTTGACTTGTTGAAAATTTTAGAAGTTAAATAATAACTCAGAAGTATTATCTTGGTACATGATATTATGAAATTTAGATAGTTTAGTTTGAAGAAAGCATAAAACTTGATAACTTAATTTGACCTTCAGCTGTCCATCCTCTATTGAGACTAAAGAAAAAAAAGTTACACTTGTTTAAATAAATGACAATTAAAAAAAAATTACACTGTGTTTTCTTCCTTCCTTCCAGAACAATATCCGTGATAAAACTAGCTATTTTTATATTTTTTTTATTCACACTTCTTCTGAGGTTATCTATACCCAAATCTATCTTTTCCTCTTTGAATTCTGTATTGAGATAAGGAGTTTGTGTATCAGGTGATTGTAACTCTCGCGATCCTCATAAATATTATAATCATCCATATTCTCACTAAACATTAACAATTCCAGATACTTCTTAGTATTTAACAGTACTAAAATATTAGCAAGAAAATATTAATGAGTATTAATAAGAAAATATTGATAAGAAATGTTGACAAGACTTCCTGCCTCTATGCCTCTTCTACTCAAAACAATTACACCATAAAATTATGCTGTGACATTAAAAATCCTTAAATTTCAAACATTAACTACTGAAATATGTTTTTTTCTTTATATGCTTCTTTATCCATAGAAATCTCATTAAATTCTACTTAGCATAGCATATGTGCCAATCATGAAAACCAGAAAAACAAATCATCATAAATTATAAAATCATTAAATGTTTTACAGAATTGCTTACAGACTGCAACATCATAAACTAACAACTTATTTTTTTTTTGTTCAGAGTAGCAAAAGATCAGATCATATAATAAATATTCATATAATATCTTAAGGTTAAAGTAACAATTTATTATTGGCAAACATTTTTTAATTGATGAATAATTAATCCATTCAAGTGCAAACAATATTAAGATTGAGTCCAATCGAAATCTATTAAATTTATCATGGCTAGCTATAGCCATCGATAGCCTCTATAGTTGGGTGTCCATATTCTAACCTATATAAAATATCTCCTCATCAACTAACTAAATATATCTACTGATGCAATTCAATGATACTAGCTAAGTCAAATGATTGATGCAATTGAATGAAGCATCCTAATACTAAGTCTACTTTAACTTAGTGGTTAAATGAATATAGATTTATAAATGAAAACATGAACTAATGCTCAGTTGTCAGTTATAAAAAAATTAAGCTACAGAGATATGCAGTTAAGATAAAGAAAGAATTTAAAATCATAAAATAAATTCTGATCAGTAAAATAAATATATTGGGAAAAGAAAGAAACTGCAATCGTTCCCTAATTGATAATTTAGAATAAAAATAACATTCTCCCTTTATCAAAAACACATTCTCTGAGCTATAAGTATTTGCACCTTTAAACAATAATGATAACCTCTCATGTTTTGTTAATGTTTCTAAAAAAATATCTATTATGCAAATTACTTGACAATATGATCTGGAAATACCTTTCTTATAGCACAATTGAAAAATTAAACTCTTTTAAGCCACAACCTAACTGTAATATCAATAATACTCGATGACTTCTTAAAAAAGGAATAATGATAATGATAATAGTCTCATGGTTCCTTTGTTTATTTAAAAAAAAATACTCTACAATACTGTGCTGTCACACATGAGTAGCTTTCTAGTAGACTATAATAAACCTTCACTTTACTTAAAAGCTAATGTGTCCTCATATATTATAACAACTACTATATTATTCAAAGGGTGATAAATATGATAAATAATGAACTAAATGATTACACAAAATTTGGAATAATACAGCCTTTTTATCCAGAATCTCAGCCAGAATAATAGAAAGACAAGGGTACCTTTTGTATCTTTCCATCATCCATGACAATTGTTTTAATAATTTAACTAAATGTAACTGGAATAATGTGCAATCAGGGTTAATAACTTGGAAATAAATTCATTTTTACAATTAAATAATGTTTAGTCTGAAGTTTGCAATTCCCATAAAATAACTACAATCAAAATGAAATGTTCAGATCTGCATAAATTTGTCTATCTGGTATATTAAGATTTCTAAAGTTTAAAATGATTTAGGATTCAAGAAAATGTTTTGTAAATATTTTACAAACACCCTTATACTTGGCATATTAAAAAAAAAATTGACAACAAATTTTAAATAAGACTACAATTTATTATCAACACCGAACAAAACAAAATACATAAATTTATTAAATAATACAGCATTGATACTACACATAAATTATTACATTAAGCTGTCCTCTATCAGGGTATAAATTAAAATAATAAATTCATACATGTTTTAAATGTCAACATTGCACTGGATCAACTAGCTGAAATGTGTAGCTGATTTACTACTACACTGATTTATAGTTTTGGTAAATTTTCTATAAGTCTCTTACCTTAAGTTATTGACTAACTATTTTTCTTTTATCTTATTTATTACTATTATGATATGAAATCTAATAAAATATCAACTTTATTACTAATAAAGTTAACCAAGCTATGTTTTATAATTAAATAAATTATGAGTAATTATGGGTCATTTATCAGAAGTCTCTCACCACTTCAAGCTTAACTTAATGTCCACCTAAACTATAATAAATATTTTAATTATGGATGACTTAATTCAAGTGAAGAATATTTCTTAATAAATGAATGAATGATAACACTAAAATATTGTGTTTTAATATTCCTTTAATAAATAAGCATTTTAAATTATGCAATTTTAAATTAATTTTCTCCATTGGTTTACTTGTGAGCCACTAGCAATGCTCAGTAGCACAATACAGATATTGATTTCAATTACTAATGCACTACTGATAATAAAGTGCACTTTGAGGACCTAACACCTCAAATCTAACATTTATCCTTGCCATAACCTTTAAACAAAGATGATAATCTACACCTACTATGGTAAAAATATCTTTAATTTCACATGAGGAATGCAAAATAATAACTAATGTTTGCAGAGTAAAATACTACACTGAAGCATTTGGTGGTTTCTTGCCTATTTCTTGGGCATAAAAATGTGTAGGTGTGAACTCTATCTCACCACCTAATAAAAAAATCCATGCACTGAACATCCTCTCTTTGGATTAACACACGTTAAGTATACTAAATATTATATAAACTCTTGATCATCCGTTTCATTGAGACTCAATCACATTGACTACAAACGTACCATAACACTATATCAAAACCAATTCTCTCATGGAAAACAAGAATTTTGGGGAGAGCATTTGCATCCCACAAAATAAAATACAT
This sequence comes from Epiperipatus broadwayi, assembly GCA_028023455.1. Taxonomy (NCBI): domain Eukaryota; kingdom Metazoa; phylum Onychophora; class Udeonychophora; order Euonychophora; family Peripatidae; genus Epiperipatus; species Epiperipatus broadwayi. Next base: position 639,302 of record JAQFVV010012742.1, on the reverse strand, counting down.
TATAAATATTAAATATGCTGATATGAAATATATACCAACTCTACACTTAGGCAAGATAGCAAAACACACTAGTAATAACAAACCTATATTAAAATGTATACTTCAATCAATATCTGTAGCCAATGAATTAAAATACACGTCTCAGTCTCGCAGTGTACATAACATGCAGAAAAGTATAATAAATTTAATTCTAATGAAGGAATATTCAAGAGCAATGTATTGCAAACAAGCTTAAACTAAAATAAAGTGGATGTATTATTAAAGAATAACTTATTAAATTACTTAATTAATACAATATAAATTCTATTGAAACATGAAACAAAAAATATCTTGTTATAGCATTTTTTTACATATAGTTACTTCTGATAAATTTAAAGTACGGTTTTACCCATTAAATATATATATATAAATTATTTTTCTCTAAATATCTAACATGCAAAGTTCATATCTTCAGTTGTACGTAATAAATCATATATATGTCATAGGTATCACTTCGAATCAAATACAAACTTAACCCAAAGTAATGATAGGAAGACATACACTTGTCATTACATGATCTTTAAAATATTACGTAACAGGTATAAACTTTAATATAAATTAATATTATAAAACAAAATAAAATTTTACCAATTACTTTTTTCTTTTAAAAAAAACATTAAATAAATAAATATGCACGTTATCTCATTAGCAGAACTATTTCTCTGTTGAGCTGCCTATACAGGTGAAGAATTTCCATCTGGTTACATTTTACAAAAGACTGAAAGTAATAAACACATTTCTTTTTCTAATGAAGAAGTTTTATTTTTTATTTATCAATTATAATAATAAATATGTAAAAAATGTAGTAGAAACAAAGCTTAATTTCCAATTGGATTATAATGATAAACATCTGGATCCTAAAAAAAAGAACATTATAACATTGACGATAATCATACACATTATTTGAAGACTATATGTATAGTTAGATAGCTAAAATATTGAAGAAGATGCATACTTTTTTCTAGAGATTAGTAAGATAATAACGGCAGTTGAATTAGAGAATGAATGAAGCTATAAGAATTCCACTATACATACAGTATAACATACAATTTTATTCTCAGGTCACTAAAGATATTATTAAATTATCTTTCATAATTTTAGCACTTTCAAATAGTATTTTTCTTTCAAAAAATTCACATATATTTAATCTTCACATTTATTTCAAATAATTTTTTTTTCTTTTTTTTTAAAAAAAATGCATGTATATAGTTTATTCTTATTATTATTATTATATTTTTTTTCCTAGATGATTATTAGTGAATTAAATATATTCCAATGTATAAGGTGCCTCAATTATTTATAAAAGCAGGTGATATATTTTTAGAAAGCGCAGGATAAATGTTTCTAATTCTTTTCATTTTTGTAAAAATATTCCTTTAACTTATTTTTCTTTTATGCCAGGAAAATATTAATAAAGAAGAACAAGTTATTAAATAATTAGTTCTGACTTGGAATTTTTTTTTCTCCCTTAATTTAAATAAAACAAGAATTTGATAGATACTTGTAGTTAATTCCTTCATTTTTAGTTTTGTTTAACAAATCTAACTTTCAAAATGCGATAATTATTAATGTAGAAAGTTTTTAAAATAGTAGAACATAGCATAAAGATACAGAATGTCTTATCAAAATTGTTTTCAATTACATTACCAATTTATTTTTACAAAATTAAAAAAAATAATGTTACAAAATTTAGCACTGTTATCTCTATAGGACAGAAGCAGACTATCTATAAAACAACTGAATTGGGTATTTATTGGTTATTCCTTTGACTCTAATGACCTCTATCAAAAAAATCATTTGATTATAACATAAACAAAAAAAATTGTATAACTTATTAGAATCATGCAGTTTTTAATATTATTTAAAATGTATTAAAAAACAGTTTAATAAATGATAATAATAAATACATTCAAACCAACAATAATTATCTGTGATTATAATTAAATATAAAATTATTTCTTCAAAATGAATTCATCAGAAGTTACTTTTTTAAAACAATACTATCTTAAAATTTACTTAATTGACATTTATGGTTTTTTTTTCTTTATATAATCATTTTAGAACTAAATACAATTTAATACATCTGTGCTAAATTATAATTTGCTATTTATTCCTATATCTTATTTGGATTAATTTGTTATTTTAAAATATGATATTGCATTGGAAACATATTGTTTATTCACACAAACCATGTCTAGGTAAATAGATAGCACACTTTATTAACCAAACATTATTTCTTTTATTTTATTTTTTATTTTTCTAATGAATATCATTAATTTCATGCATAAATAATGCTTAATGAAACCAAGTGCCAAAAGCACTTGATTACAATATATATAACATTATATTATTATTATTTGCAGGATATTCTGTGTAGTGAAAAAGCTAAATGCTGACGTTTCAGTACAATATCAAGTACTGAAACATCAGCATTTAGCTTTTTCACTACATGGAATATCTCGCAAATAATAATAATAATAATAATATGACATTTTATCCAGGAAAATTTTACAATTAACATTATATATATATATATATATACACAGTTTTTTGAATCAGTGGAGCTCAGTTCTCCTTTATTTTCATAATATACATAATCGGATAATTTATCATCAAAAATTAATATCCATGTAAGTCAATGAAAGAATGGATTTATTGCATCTAAAACTAAGAAAAACAGTGATCCTTCCTCATTAGACTCATTTGTTTATCATGCAAGAATACAAGTGGGCAAATCTTGTAATGGCTGGATATATGTCTAACATGAAAGAAAAATATTTTCTTGCCAATATCTATAACTTGTCTAAAAATACACGGAACTTCCCATTATTGAAGAAATTGTAACAGGAATTATCTCTGCTCAGTACTAATCTTTTTTTCTATTTTTATAAATGACAAACAAAAATTGCTGAGGAAAAAAATCATGTCCTTAAATTCTTTAGAGCTATTTTGATAACACTGAAGATCATAGTATTACAAAAATATGAAAATAGGTGACAAAGTAAACTCAATCACAGAAAGCATGCATCCAGGAATATATGCCGTTTTGAAATTTATATTAGCACATATAAACCATTATAGTATTCCAAGAGAGTTTTGCCTGTTTTAATACTATTCCAATAACATATAAAATATCAATCCATCTTTCAAAACAAATGAATAATATAAACCAGCTTTAACCTGTCTCACTAATTTTTTTTCAGTAAAGATATTCTTTCCTCATTACTTCAGAATTGCAGACATATATCTCTGTATCAATGCATCATCAAGTCATTAAATATCATACTAACAATAAAATACAACTTTTAATTTGACAATTCATTTCCAAATAGTGGTGTACACTTAAGAAAAGCCCCAGACCTAAAGCAGCATTATTTGAGATGATAATTGATGATGCAAAGCAAGTCAAAAATATATTTTGTATCATCATTTAATTGGATATTGCATCTGCCTTTGATACTATGCAATACACAATCTTCTCCCTATGTGATAAGACAATTCAAAATTACAATACCATTACTGTTATTCTGAATGAGAATTATAATATTCATTAATTTCCTTTTATTGAAATAGGAAACAAATGTTCTGAAATATATATACCCCTCATAAATAAATTAGTCAGGTGTATTACATACATAACTTCCCAAACATTTCCATAATAGAATGTTACTCTTATTGGAAAACAGTTATCTTCTGTTCACAGAGTCCTCTTTTAAACTTTTAGTTTTTATAATTCATCATCTTTCAATTCACTATGGTTTAACTGTGCAAAATACTATTCTGACATGAATTGAAAAGATGATAAACTCACTTCACAGTAATTTTTTTATCACTATATTAATATTTTCACAAATCAATTTTATTCCTTAATTGTCAACTTCATCCAATGATAAAAAGATAAACTCTGTTATCAGACTCATCAGGGGCAAAACACCAGTCTTAACTACATAAAAATTCTGAAACAAGTTAAATGTTTTTTCTTTACATTTTACTGTCCAAGAGAAACATACAATTATATATTCTTATAACTCTTACAGACATATCCTTTATCACAAACATTTGTAAATTTTTTATTCACTTTCAGATATAAATACACGACCCCATTATCACTTTATTGTCACAAAACTTTTGATATTGGGAGTTTCATAACTTAACAAACAATACTATACATAACTAATGTTTCTGTTGTTCTCTTATGACTTTTAATAAAACTATTACACATAAATTTTTGTTATGGCATTTGGAGCCTTAATACTCATATTTTTTAATAAAACCACCCTCAAAGATTTACTAACTAAAGTCTTTCAAACTGATAGTATGATATCTGCATATATTAGTACAATGTATCTTTTTGAGGGAAAAAGAAATACTAGAATAATTTGTCTGTGAATGTACTGCCTTATGTATGTATTGACAGATTGTAACAGTTATTACAAAATTTCAGTTTTCCACAATAGCAGTTATTATGTAAATATTCAAGGAGAACTTTGTCCTATTATGCGATTGTCAGTTTTCATTTTATTTTTGCTTTGCTTTCTGAGATGCTTTTTTTAAATCAAATATCTTCAAGTCCATTTTTATCAATAAGTTGTTAAAGATTAATACCAGAGATCAGCCTCTGGCTCTTATTGATATTGTAGTATTCACTCTAAGCTTAATCTTTTTTCCAGCACCACTGTGATATTCAGAGAGTAATTTAGATGTTTTAGAAATGTTTAAATCATCTATAGTGCCCTTAATTTTATACATATTTGTAATATCTTTGCCCCTAAATGTTTCAGAGTGGTAGAAAAGAACATACAATCCAATATATATGAACACAAATGAGAACAAAAAATTTTGATAAATATATGAAACTTGGTTACAGGGCTAAACACCAATTATTAAACAGTTGTGATGCAAATAGCTCAACAGCTTGATGCACATATCCAACTTCTTCTGGTAAACAAAATTTAACAAGTGTGCGATGTTTTTCCACTCACAGTTTTTATATCTTTCTTTGTTCTTTTGTTTAAGACTTATCTACTACATCTCTCCGAATTTTTTATCGCATGTTTTTCAAAACCCCGTTTTTGATTGTTCTTAACTTTTAATCTCTGTAGCTTTGTTTGGAATTATAATTATTTCTATTATAAGTATTTAATTTTAATTAGTTATTTTTATCTTTAATAAAAATAAATCTCAGCAGTTTTGTTTCGAATTATAATTATTTCCATTTTAATTTTTTGACTTTACATTAGTTATTTTTATTTTCAAATAAAATAAAATAAAACTTCTGGAGTAAATTGTCTCTTATAACTTTGCTATTTGTTTCCCAACAAATGAATGCAATACTTCCTCTCCTCACTCCAGAAGTTAGAGTTTATTTATGTTATGCATAATCCTTCATCATGCACAGTTCCCTCTTATCCCATACAGGTCTGGGTAGTTTCTCCTTTTTAGCTTGGAGAAACACTTTATTTTTCCGATTAATCAATATAACCTTGAAAATTGTGTAAACTTTTCTTTTTCCTCACCACCCTGAGTGCTTTTTCTTCTACTTGGAGAAACTCTGGTTTTCCATTTGCTCATCAGTGTTTGTCTCTGGCAGATCACTGTCTAAAGATTGCCATTCTAATAAATCTTTGAAAGTGTTCATTTCATTTTTACTTCCAGCTATCTTTTCTTGTAGTTCCATTTCATACTACTGCCCACTCTCTACCTGTTCACATAATTCTGACATTGTGAGTTTACTTTTTAAATCTTCATTCGATCTTTTAAAACTGACATTCTGAAAGTTTGCTTTGTAATTTTCCCCAAAGTTCTGAATTTTGTTGTTGAAGTTCTTCTTTTCATTTATTTAATTTATAAACATACAGTTTTAATTTGTGCACCTCTTTTGATAGTTTTTTAGTCATCTTTTCATATTGTTGATTAGAAAAGCTCGTATTGGTTACACTGCATTCTAATTCTGTTACTCATTGTATAGAAAACTTCAATCTTCCTTGAAACTTTTCCAGTTCATTTTGTAATTTAGAATTAAAACTTTTCAGTTCTTGTAACTGCAAGTTGAGTTGTAGCTTAGATTGCATCTTTTTTTCAAGCATGATAGCTAATTCTTGGTTTTTTGACTGTAGTATAGTGAACTCTCTTTGTCCTTGCAAAATGATCCTCTTTCTCATGGCAATGCTTTTCCCCTTAGTTGATACATAGTTAACACTATACATTGTAACATCTAGGCCTAGATTACATTTTGTTTGTAGAGGTTTTTTGCATACAGCTGCTAAATGCCCTTTAAATCCACAGTTAAAACAGTTTTCTTTCCTCCATTTGCAGTTCTTAGATACATGACCAATTTTACCACAGCAGAAACATTTCACTGCTACCATTTTCTCTGTATTAATATTTTCATTCTTTGGCTGCTGCCTTCAATCTTTTATAAACTGCCATTTTTCTGGTCTCTTCCAAGTTGTTTCTAAAAGCTAGAGCTTGCTCAATTACTGCTTCATACACTCTTCCTTTTTTAATAGCCACTTCATATGATAAGTCACTTTCGATTAACAACACCTGTTACAGTCTTTCATCATACATTCTCCACAATAATTGATCTAGCAAAACTTGTCCTAAAAATTTGCCACAATCACAGTTTTTTGCTTAACTGTTTTAATTCTATATCATAGTCTTTAATTTTTTCCTCCCTGGCTTGTTTTCTATTTCTAAGAATTAATCTAGCTACATGTCTAGATGGCTTCGGGTTAAAATAGTCCATTAATTTTTTAACTGTATCTTCAAACTGCACTCCATTGGTTATCAGTTTGTCCCATAATTTATTTGCAATTTTTATGACTTTATGTCCTGCTAAACATAAAAGTGTGGCCTTTTTTTTTTTCATATCTTTTATCCCATTCAACTTGAAAATTTTTCCCAATTGCATAATATAGAGAAGCCATTCCTAGGCATTTTTAATACTAAAGTCGGGTATACTGCTTTGTCCTAACAACATTTTACTTGTTTCAAAAAGTATCAGTTGACTTTGTCATCTAACCTATTTTCTCAAGCTTCATTAGGTTCAAAAATTTTGACTGCACCAATCTTGTAATGTCTTCGCCCTTAAGTATTTCAGAGGGGTAGAAAAGAACATACAATCTGATATATAAACACAAACGAGGACAAGAAGTTTTGATAAATATATGGAACTTGGTTATACAGCTAAACACCAATTATTAAACAGTTGTGATGCAAATATCTCAACAGTTTGATGCACATATCCAACTTCTTCTTCTAAACAAAACTGTAACAAGTGCCTGATGTTTTTCCTCCACTAGCAGTTTTTTATATCCTTCTGTATCCTTTTGTTTAAGTCTTATCTGCTACATCTCTTATAATTTTTTTTATCATAGCATGTTTTCCAAAAGCCTGTTTTTGATTGTTCTTAACTTTTAATCTCTGTGGCTTTGTTTGGAATTATAATTATTTATATTTTAATTAGTTTAATTAGTTATTTTTATCTTAAATAAAAATAAATCTCAGCAGTTTTGTTTGGAATTATAATTATTAACATTATAATTTTTTTGACTTTACATTAGTTCTTTTGGTCTTTTTATGTTCAAATAAAATAAGAGAACACTTCTGGAGTAAAGTGATCTCTTGTAACTTCGCTATTTATTTTCCAACAAAAAAATACAACAATATTTAATTTCATTATTTATCAATGTAAAAAATATTTTAATTAGTATCTGTCATTATGTAACATTTTTAATGGTGTAATGTAACTTGATTAATTATTCTCTTTAATTGTTTATTGAATAATTGTTTTCCATTTTTAAGAACGTATTTTTTTAAAGTAAAACTAAATGCTAATTTAATTTTTTTTATTAAAAACAAACTACATGATTTTTGATTGTAATTATTAATGTAGATATGAATAAATTAATAAGTTTAGTAATAAAATTGGAGACAAGTAAAAAATTTTTTTAAAAAGTATATATATATATATTTGATTAGAAGTCATGTTTTACTACTTACATATAGATATAAACATCACATAAACACTTCCTCTTATGCTTGTGTATAACTGTTGTTAAACAGGCAAAACTCACTATATATATTGCCACACCCACAGCAAGCTAAAGTAAACGACAGAAGGCTTGTGCATGAAATCCCCATCTAGTGCCTACTCATCCAATATCCCTAGACTATTTTCTGGCTTATGGCCTTGGATTGAAAACATTAAGGTGTTTTCAGTTTAATACTCATTGTTTTCTAGTTAAATGGAAATAAAAGGTGTTTGCTTGAGGGTTGCATTAGATCCTATGATCTAGATGCAGTGCTCTCAGATCCAAGGCTCTTCACTAATGAAGGTCATAAGCCAGAAACTAGTCTGAGGATATTGGATGAGTAGGCACTAGATGGGGATTTTATGCACAAGCCTTCTGGTGTCCATTGATTACTCTAGCTTGCTGTTATATATATATATATATATATATATATATATATATACATATATATATATATATATATATATATATATATATATATATAGTGTTTTTTCTGTTTTACATATAGATATGAGACATGAGACAGAGAGAAGTTTTGACACATGTTAACGGATAAATGAAGGGATTAGTAAAAAAAGAATTAAGTACATGAGTGAATAAAAGTAATAGATATATCACTAGCATTATTGTAAGAATTAATAGCATGGAATTTGATCTTGATTTCTTTTATAAAAAGCAAAAGAAATTAGAACATTATCCATTTAATTTTATTATCATGTCAAGGAAATACTTTTCAGAAAGCATCATCTTAATTAATAACAACTAGTTAACATTATAAGTATTAGAATGCTTATGTTGTGTGTTAATATGCTAATATGAATAGATACTGCAAAACTTTTATGTATATGACACTATCATTCAAATATTTTTTGACACTAGTGCTAATGTGTATTTGAAAATGTGAACATTCATTTATTAAATCATTAACGTTTTTATAATTAATGAACATAAAAACACATTTATTCTTGGTCTGATAGAATAAAAATTCCAGTTGTTTTAGATACATATTTTTTTTCATAGGTGGCACAGAAGTGATAACAAAAACTGTATATTCTAAAACAAAATTATGTAATTTGGAGTCATATGACAAAATCACCGATATTTCATAAGTTTAATTCCAATTGCTATTGACTTAATTAAATTGTACATTTAATTACATGTTATATATATATATATATATATATATATATATATATATCAATTTTGATTAAATATATCTGTGTATATAAATATATAATTTCAAATTATATATTTATATACACAGATATGGAAATCAAAATTGACAAGTTATTTGAACATCAAGAAAATGAAATTATTTGTGAAGTCAGAGGGATGACGAATGTTACAACTAAGTGGATTTATCAAAGAAATGAACTTAATGGTGCAGGACTACAAATTTCAAATAATATCTATAAAAACCAACTGTCCCTATATCTTTCAATGAATGATACTGGACAAACCCTTACATGTCAACTCGAAAATTATGAAGAAATATTTGTTTCAAATACACTGAAAATTTATTGTAAGTATTCACAGACCTCATTATGTCATAATTGTTTTTTTTTTTCAGTTTGACTTTGCAGTGGATTATTATAAATTATTGAAAGCAGAAATTATCATATTTGATTTGGTTATGTTTTTAATTTATAACCCAATTTTAAATTGATTTCTTTACATTTTAGATGGTGTGTAAGCTGAAATTTGATAATACATTTGTAATTAAGAATTAGTGTATGAAATATCAAAAGAGTATAATTTGAAATCCAACAAAACATTTGTTAAATATTTTATTAGCTTTTCCATATACTTTATTTTAAACAAGCATGGTTAAGGTAGCAAATTTTGTTAATCATAATCCATATTTTAAAACTAGTTATTGTATAATTATTAGTACTGTTTAAAAAAATGTAAAAGTTATAAATTTGAACACAGTAGTCCTTTTTTTCTTGCTAAAATGATTAAGAATAAGTAATACTCTTTTGAATTAGATAACCATAACTTCAATATAATGTTTTTTGATTTTTTTTCATTTCCATCTTTTGAGTCAATAATTATAATGCAATGTTGATCCAAAAATGAAGCCTACAGAGGAAGGTATTATAATATGATAATGTAAATTAATATATAAATTAATTACCTGTCAAAACTCATTAAAATTAATAATTTAATATATTATAATGTTTTCTGTCTTGTTAGGTCTCTATACGCATTATAAAATACGTGAGTTGATCAAGTTACGCAAAAAAGAAGAAAGTTGTATTTCTATTTCTAAAAACATAACTATATTTTCTGATCAACTTGGCCTAGAATTGTTATGAGTACAATTGCAAGCTAAATCAGTTTTTTATTTATAAAAGAGGGTGCCCAAGTTGCTTAGACTCACTGATTCTGCATCAAACAATTGTAACTCGTAGAGTAGTAAAAGATATTCCCCTTTGACATATTAAGAAAATAAATCTACTTAGCAAAGGTAATTTATACTCTCATTTGACTCTAAATAATCAAAACTAAAACTTAAATATAATAACTCCAAATTTATACATGTACAATGAAAGTTATGCTAATAACAAAGATTTAATATTTATGATAAATGAAAAATTATAATATTGGAAAGTATTGTGCACAACAAATTTAATAATTTGATTCAAATATTGAAGTAATAGCTAGTTTGTGTCTTATTTTTTTGTGGTAACAGTTCATCCACTACTCAGTTCACAGATCTTTATATCAAAAAAAATTATGGGATCAACATTTCATACACATCTCAGTTCATAAAGCTTTATATAAAGTTATGGCCATTAACTTACTGGTCAGTTGATATTTAAGTAGGTCATTGATCCTCCAACATCCAATTCCTTCAGTGGGTAGTCCAAAATAGTTTTTTCTTTTAGTTTTACTCCTTCCAAATCTCTGATCAATATTTAGGTAGAGTCAGACGATGATCTAGGTGATTTTTCTCAAGAGAAAGTATCAGCAAATGATAGAGTTCTACTCACTCATGGAGAGTGGTTTCAGTTTTTATCTAAGTAGACACATTTTATTAATTTTTTTTATAAAAAAAAATACGAGACCCTTCAAATTGCTCAACACTCTCTGGAACAACAAGACAAAGACACTTTTCAAACCTGTTGGCTCCTTTTATATCCCCAGATTCTTTTTAGAAGTTCTGTGCATATTCCTTTTTACCTTTTGTTCTATTTTATAAACTTCTACATTATTTCTCATTTTTTATTACAAAGTCTCTTTTCTCGTTATGAATTTTTGCCATTTTTAATTACTATCAGAAAGTCGTTTCTGATAGCAATCTTTTTACCTTTGGTTCTATTTTATAAACTTCTACATTATTTCTTATTTTTTTATTACAAAATCTCTTTTCTCATTAAGAATTTCTGCCATTTTTAATTACTATCAGAAAGTCGTTTCTGATAGCAATCTTTTTATCTTTGGAATTTCCTTTCACTATGTGAAACAATTATTCGTTATGCACTTTCCAATATCAAATTTATTTTAATTAAATTATATATATATAAAAAAAGAAAAATTAAACTTTCACTCTACGTTTTTCCTAAAACATTATATTACAAAAAAAAATTAAAGATCGGGTTCTCTCTTCTTTATTTATATAGTATACAATATTAAATAGCAATTTGTATCATATATATAAATAAACGGTACAATATATATAATATAAATGTATACTAACACAAACTATCCACAATATTTGAAAGCAATACAAGATAATATTATAAAAAGTGGTCTATTGTAATCCAATTTTTGAAAATTCAATAGGATTACTGAGAGATAATTTATTATTTTTTATGAGTAACACTATGACGATAAAAATTTATTATTACATTTAGCAAAAATGAGTAGTTTGGAAAAATATAATTTATAAAGCTTTTTAAAAATAATATTTATGACTAACAGCATCAAAAACTTTGAACATATTAAAATCAATAACATTCAACAACGAAATTGATCTTTAATTGAACAGAAAATGTGAATCAAAATAACTACCAGATTTGTTTCATTTGATGCCAGACCTTGTTGACATTTTAATGCATTGAACAGAGCATGAAGAATGATTGTTCAGCAATATGTTAATATAAGTAAGAACCTTTCAGTGAGATATTAAAAATTGTTACAGAATCTACATGTAATAATTAATGGAAAAAATGCTTTGATAAAATAGTATTTGTTTAGAATATGCACATACGTATGTACATCTATGATATGCATATAGGTTTAAATTACATAGATGAAATACATAAATGAATTAAACTAGTAATACTTCTTAAAATAAACTTAAGTCAATTAATTTAACCCATGTAATGTTATTTAAAAAAAAAAAAATAGTAATTATTATTCAAGATTCACTAAAGTAAGAAATGTTAAAAATTGTTTTTAAAGATTGAAATAATGGAATGAGAGACTGTGTGATTAAAAAAATAATAATCACTCTAGACGCTGTTGATATAATTAAAAAATATTGTCTTTGGAAATTTGATTGCATATTCCCAGATTCCGCAAAATCTATTTATTCAGTTATAAATATTGCTGTCACTGAATGAAATGCGTTTTTTATATAAATTATAACTAAATGAAATAAAAAATATTTATTCATAGCTAAAAGCTGCAGAATATGCTGTGCTAATTTGAACTAAATTTGCATTAACTCAATTCATGAATAGGCAGCTATTTTCTAGGACTGATTGTTTTCATATAATTTTTTGTGATGAAATATTTAAAAAAAAATAATGCAGTAAAGAGCAGTGAAAGAATTTTTATTATATTTCAATAAGTATACTTACAATTGGAAGTTGTTTCCATTTAAAACTTTAAAAAAGTCATAATAAGTTCATGCTTATTATAATTCATTTCTTAGATTTTCATATTAATATTTCAGATGTTTTATTTATTATTTAATTTTATATGCTTATTACTTTTATCATTTCATTTTGAAGAAACTTTGTGTGTTATATAAATAATTTTAAAAATTTCAAATTGTCAATTCACTTTTATATCTTAGAATTCATATCAAATGTTTACAATACTGTTTATAATTTCTCTGTCAATAAACAAAGAAAATGCTTAACCATTGAGCAAATTACAAAAAAGACTGTACACTTATAATTGTAATCACATGCATTTATTATCAGTTAGTTAAAAATAAATTTCTTCTGGATAGAAAAGCTCAATTTGATTCTTTAAATTCGATTTTGAGGATGTGATTTGGAAATATAATTTTTTAAAAATGAATCATTGCTTAATTTCTATATTGCACTATGAAAGTTAAACTATTTATATTAAAAATCGTCCTCTCTAAATTGTTCACTACAACTTTAAAAATAATCTCATTTTATAAGCATCATTCAAATATTTGAACAACAGATATGAAACAGATCTATAATTATTAATTATTTTGCTAGATCTTTTTCGAAAATAGGTACAACTTTAACAAGTTTAAGAAATTCAAGGAAAAACACCATTTGTTGCAATTCAATTTAAAACATGGAAAGAAAAAGCAATATATCCAGCACATCTTTAATAAGTCAAAGCTGGAATAGAGTCAAGGCCATAATAGTAAAAGTGTCTATTGAATAATTTTTCTCATTATTTCTCAGACCATTCTAAACAATCAAGATTTCTTTGCAGATCTGTAATTTGAAATATTATCACTTTGTAAATCCTTTGATCAGAGACCAAAATTAGGTATGATTTCAATATTTTATATGTCTTTTTGAAAAATACTGCAAGATGAAACCTTGGGTAAGCTTTAAAATTGTGACAGTATATTATAATCTTAATTTTTTAATACTGTCGATGATGAAATGATATTGCTTTAATAATTTTTAAGTATCATCTTGGGAATTGGACTGAAAAAAGGGTTCCTTAGTGATTTTCAGTTTCAAGGAGACAGGGGTGTTTGATCCCTTATTTTTACTCTTTAAATTCAAACTAAATCATTTTTTAATATTTATCTAGGATGGAGGTGACAATATAATAGATAATACACAAAATATTGTAATCTTCAATTTCAGCATTCATTCAAGCAATGCAGTCATTGGCCATAAATTGTATGGCCTTAGATCTAATTTAAATGCATCTAAACAAACTTCTATAATGAATACCCCCCCCACAACCAGTCAAGCAAAGAAAATACCACCACAAATCACAGCAAAAGTATAGAGAATATACAATTCCCTTCAAATATAAGTAATAACATAAATAATGCCTCAGGCGAATCTATTGAAATCTTTAAAAATACATGTGAAAAACAATCATTTCATCAAAGATCATATTCACTCTCAGTAGACTCTAATGAACAATTTTCTTTGCCCAATAATACACTTAAATCAATATCTAAAAATAATAAACAAAATTACAGACAAGAACCTTCCAGTGAAAATTTTATAGGAGAGGATGACAAAACTGACGCCGTGACATTAGGATTAGTCAACAGTAATTTTAAAAATAAAAATGATAAAGTAAATTATAAAACTGATAAATCTCATTCAAAAATAAACAAAGATATTAACACAGACCAATCCATAATTACATCAGCCAACTTACAATACAAAACAAATTCCTCAACACCAATATTAAAACATCTTCTACATACACAAATATTGTAAGGTCTTAAAAAACTGAGAACATATTTGAAAATATTAAGGCCGGCAGTTCCAATGAATTATTTTTAAATATCTCAGAATTAGACACAGAACAACCTACACAACATTAATTAAACATTCTAGAAGATGGCTCATTTAATATAAATGTTCTTAACAATGAAATTTTTCAAAAAATAAACAACAATTTCAATAAAACAATACCTAATAAATCATTTGCAAACAACTACAGGGATAAATCCTTAATCTTAGCCGTAACAAATCAACAATGTGCTTTATATAAATTCCTTTTGGAACAACTATACAGTCTAATTAATCAAAAGCAATTAGGCAGAGGTATACACAATATCCTAAATTAGCCCAATAACCACTAAACTGGATGGATCAAATGAACTTTAAAAATAACTATAGATGTCTAGGAAATTACACACTATGATCCATGGATATGAACTGTCCATTCACTTTAATAAACAATTATGGCAAAACATTCTTATTTAAATACCTCCTAAATCCCCACTTAGGAGAGCAAATCCTGTTCAATACAATTATCTTCACACTCACATTAAAGAAAAAATATCATACCCACTTACATACCCACCATCATTACTGCAAGAGGCTGTCCTATGGCATTGTCTTTCAAGGGAGTACAACCACAATGCTTCTTCTGCCTTCAAAGAACATACCTTATTAAAGAATGTGTAGCAAGAATATGTACAAACTGTGGTCTTAAAAAGAATAAAGTTCATAGATGTTCTGGTAGACCTATCAACACCTCTCACAACCCTAAATAGCCAAACATATCTTGGGGTTTAATTCAAACAGCAATCTCACAGACTCAGACAATTCTAATCAAACAAATCCTTTCAACAAACCATTACACAACCAAAACTATCTATACAATATTAACAAAGTGTATGACACGCTTGAATGTGAAGCTATCAAGATACACAGAAATTATTACACACTAAGCGCTTTTGAGGCCTTTTGCCTCATATTCATAGTGGTACTGTGAGCTGCAGTACGAAGAACTAGGGCAAGGAAACAAAACATTATGCAAAGCATATGCAAATGAACTAGATAGTCCAATGTTTGGAGATGTCAAAGCAGGTATCTCGTCTATTGATGGAGTTATTATATGCTTCTCTGATTTTCCGCTTGGTGTCATTTTTCTCTTAAAATCTTTAATATTTTACAAAACTATCTATCAAAATGAGGATACTCAAGATTGAATGAACACTGGCCTATATACAAACTATGGTAAAACAGAGAACCAAGCAATAATGTATACAACTCTTAAACCAACCATTCAAACTAAAAATACACAAGAACAAACAGACGATACATGCAATACTCCCCCCCCCCCGAGAAGCAAATTCATGTCAAATTTTCACTACAAAAGAAGACAATATGACCAACCTAATTGATGAAAGCAAGACAGATTCAGATGAGAAAAAAATGCACTTAAAAATTAAAAAAAAAATCATAGGAAAAAATCTCAAAACAACGCTTCCAAAATAACATCCATTCAGTTTAAAACCATTGATCTATCACTAACATTAAGGCCAGCAAAGCCCATAAAACCCAAACAAAGTGGTCCACCAAATCTGAAACATTCAGGTGATGAGACTTCTTAAACATACAGCATGATAGTCAGCATAAATAACATCTAGCAATGGATACAGCAAACAGAAAATGTCTCGGGCCAAAAAAATAAAACAAAATCTTACAACTATAAAAAACACATTCATCAAAAAAACAGGAAAAAGAAAATAATACTGATAAAACATCAAAACACTAAAAACCTGACACAAAAATTACTCTAAATACAAATAAGAAAATTAAAAGGAAATTTATTCACACAGATAGGTCAAGGTCAGATGAGGACATTCCCCAAAATGACACATGACCCCCCTCTAATAAACATTTCAGATACATCTAGCTCAAAGCTTCACAAATCCATAGAAAAAAATAGGAAAACCATGGATCCAACAATCAATGATACAATTTATCCATCTGAAGTATCTCAGATGGAAAACATAAATACATCAGATATAGAAGATTTTATGGATGAAATACTTCAAATAACAAATACAACATTGATTTAACCACAAGTTCAATCTCAAGACACTGATTTCCAAGCAGCATCAGCACCCCCCCCAATCGACTCCAAGCAGCATCAGACCCCCCAATCAACTGTTCACTTTGCAAAATCATCCTTTGCAAAACCACTGGCATTAATATATGGTATCAATTCAATTGATAGGGCTAACAATAGGGCTAACACTATTAAAAACTGGCTTTATCTCTGCTCCCCACACAACCTTCTAATGGGTGAAACTAAATACCATCACAATACAGATCATAAGATTTTATCACTTCTCTCATCTCTCAGATTCACCCAGTTTTCCATTGACCCTTCAGCAGCAGATAAAGTTGGAATTCTTCTTAACAAGTCAACACCACCAAAAAGTTTTAACATACTATTCCTAGATGCCAATATAATAATCATAGAAATAGATTATTGGGAATATCTAAATATCATAGCTTACATAGATACAGCCAAAGACACCTCACAATATCTAAAAATAATCCATATCCTAAATTCCATCAGTGGTAACAGAACCTCCATTACTATACTCCAGGAGACTTCAACATCATATACAATGACTTCAACAAAAGATTCTTGCATTTAATAAACTGCAGATTAATGTGTGGAGAGAGCTTCTTGCCTCATAAAACCTACACTTTCTACATCAAAATTAAAGTCACTGATTCATCTGGTGGACTACACTGCAGATCTCCAATTCAACCTCGATGCAGCCTTGGTCCTGTTGCTTTTTCTGATCATATCACTTTGATCATACAACTGACACCAATTTCAGTTTCTTTACCCATTGATGGACCTGACAAAACCATACACATGATCACCCAATCAAATATGACTGAGACAATAGAGTCTGAGGCATACATTTCTGGAAAATAAACATCCTTTACCTTCCAGCTGAGAATGGCTGGTTTGTCTTCATCAGAATTTTACAAGCCATATTAAACCACCACAGCAGGAAAATCAAAGGACCAAATGGCCTTCTAAATGATTTAACAAACATTAATATTCAACATCAATCACTACATCACAATTATGCAACTACAGGTGAAATTATCATTCTTAAAAATCTCTACAAAATCAAGCAAAAGTCTCTTACAAAATATATATCCATCAGAAGATCCAAATGTTTCTTATCACAACAACACTGATGGATGAGAGATAACCTCAGATGGGCTCTGGGATACAATAAAAAACAAGTGAAGTTCCCTCATCAATCAATACAAATGGCACCAATCTCATGGGCCTTCCAATGATGCAGCACATTGGCCAACACTTCTACCAAGCAATGCAAAAAGATGGATCTCTATTTTGTGATCAGCTGGTTGGATGCTGGTGAACTGGTTGAACATGGCATCACAGAAATCCAAATCAAAAAGAAGATAACCTTTCTCTGACAACATTTTATCTGGGCCTTCATGGCATTCCAAAGTTTATTCTCAAACACCTCAGTCAGTTCACTATTCCAATTAATAAAAAAATGATAGATCATTTAGCCTCAGGCAACATAATCATAACAGAACTTTACCCAGTGGCACTCATACCTTTTCTTAAAAAAGCAAAACCACACTAAATGACATTAGCAGTATTTAGCCAATTTCCATGACTGCTCTTCTTATCAAGATAATGGATTCAGTTATTAAAGACCAAATTCAACTCAGATCCTTAACTATGTCTCACCAGACCAATATGGAAAAAAGGGACTCTCAAACTCACCTGCTATGAGCAATATTACTTCACTTATCAAAGTACATCATAAATCAAAGCCTATTGCTGGATATTGTAGCAGTCTTTGATTCAATCTGGATAAACAGCCTCCTGAATATTCTGGCTGAATACAACATTCCAGGCACAATTGTTCAGATGATCAGCAATCTTCTCAACAACAGAGCGATGTTTCTCTTTCTCAATAGCAAGATCACCCCAGATTTCAAGCCATACAAGTCAATCTTTCAAGAATCTTTTTTCAGTGCCCTATTTTTCTCGGGAAAAATCAACTCTCTTCTGATGGATATGGAAAAAAACCTCCAGAAGTATTTGTTACCTAACTCAATAAAAAAATCTCAATGTATTTGCATGCCTAAAGGACATCACCATCAAATACCTTCTCTATCTTGTGAACATCTTAAACAGAAATGCAATGAAACTAGGCTCAGAAATAAATTGCAACAAATCATCCATCTGGAAGATAATGTCTGGCAAACAAATCAAGTCACCCTTTTTGATAAAAACCTAAAATTATTTTGGTCTCCCAATTTTCAAACCTCCGTAATGCAAAAGGGATTCAAGAAGACATCCTTCAATCAACCGAAGCTATCACCATTTTACTCTCTAGAGTCTACCTCTCACTATATGGAAAGGTATGCCTCCTCAACATGATAATAATGCCAAAAATCTCATATTTTCTATTCATTAAAATTTCAAAACATCTTAAATGGAAATGCACTGAAACTAGGCTCACAAATAAATCACAACAAATCATCCATCTGGAAGATAATGTCTGGCAAACAAATTAAGTCACCCTTTTTAAACCTCCAACTGTAAGGACAAAAGAGATTCAAGAATACATCCTTCAATCAACCAAAGTTATCACCATTTTACTCATCTACCTCTCACTATATGGAAAGGTATGCTTCTCAACATGATCGTAATGCCAAAAATCTCATATCTTCCATTCATTAAAATTTCAAAACAGTTTCAATTATGCACCAAGGTTTTCTGGAGAGGAAGGACAGTGTCAGTTAGCTTGCAAAGTATCCAATGGCCACACAGGTACAATGGCCTGTCATTCCACTCCATACAGAGAATCATATTACAAAAAACTCACAATACTCTGCATAATCTTATCCACTTCATTGGATACTCCTACATTTTTGAAAAAGTTGTACTGACTAATAATACACCACATTTTACCCTGTCATGGGTATGCTTACTAGTAGAACACTTAAAAGTAACCTGATCATTCGCACAAACCTTGACCGAAAAGTCACTTTATGGGAAGTGTGCAGCCTAATCAACTCTAATCAATAGCCCATTCAAACCAGTCTCAACATTTCCAACCCAAGACTAATTCTATACTTCAATAGATGGAGTCTAGAACCCAAATTGCTTGACCTCATCATTAAAATTAATCTTAATGCATTTCCCACAAATTGGTTTCTTTATCACCGAAGAGGTCTTTTTAGCATCAACCTAATATGTGGTCTGCTCCTGTGAAGATGAAACCATAGAGCATATCATAGAGTAAAGCCCAAGACTAAAATGCTGAAAGATATGATCATCACCAACTCCAATGTAAGAAAAACTTTTCATCATTGTCCTTTATGCCATATGGATTGTACGATGCAAAACACTCATGGAATTACCACCACCACAAGTCATACCATTGTTTAGTCAAATGCTCCAAAAAAATTAAGAAACGTGATCAGCTCCTCACCTCTGGGAAAGCTTTTGCAGACACTTTGACATTAATTTTACTACCTTCTTCCTGTTTCTCAACTCCAACCAACTCAGCCATTTAGATTAAGCAATTTTAAAAGATAATACTTACTCTTATATAAAACACTGTAACCATATAAAACATTCTGAGTATCTCGCACACTATACAAACTTTCTTCACTATACCCAATCACATAAGTGGTATAATAGTTGTGTTCACATAATACATTCTAGTCAGATGCCAAATAGAACATTAATATAATCATGTTATTGTACAATTTTTTATTTTCATCAGGATGTAATCACTATATATTGTTAATAAAACATTATTGAAATGAATAATTTTTAAATGAGATTAAAAACCAGATAGAATAATATCTTTTTAGGACTTAGGTTATTAAATAATAGTTAAGAAAACTTCATACAATACTCCACATACAAGCTTTTTCAGCTAAACCTATATAACTCTTAAACAAAGGAAGAATGATTCATATTAATAAAAATAAAAGTAATTGAACATTAAAATTTAACACCATTACTAATAAATAGAGCGAAGTGTGTAGTTACTAAAAATGATATATGAAGTAAATAATTTTGATTTGATAAAATAAAATTCTGAATCATTCTTAATGTTTTAGATAAATGTGACATTGAATGTATTAAAGAATTACCTGAGACCACATTAAGAATATTAAATCAATGAGCAAAAATGATCTATATTATATCTACTTGACTTAAAACTCTTCAAAACAGTAATTCATTTAATTGTGATAAGGATAATACTGCTTTGATGTAGACATTACTCACAAAAATACCAATGATAGTAGTAACAGTGGTAGTAGTATTGGCAGTCACAGTAGTAGCAGTAGTGTTAGTTGCAGTAGTAGTACATAAACAGCCATTGATGTAAGAGTATGATCATTACAACTAAGACACAACTGAAAAGTAGAAAAATCATTCTAGAAGTAAGTTTTGTGATGACTATACCCAATCTTATGAAAATAAATATATTAACATATAAAACATTTTTGTCCATGTATCTGTTTATTTGATAGATATACTATTGCAAAGCAAAAAAATTTCTTTATAAAATACTTCAATAATGTCTAATTGTACTTCTCTAATTTATTCTATTCTCTGACTAATTCCAAAGGGAACAACTGATTGTACTTTTTAAAAATGTTTTTGCGTTAATCTTTCGTATGTAAAAAAGTCTATGTCTACAAATCCCATGCTTAAGTTCATCATAATTTTTTTTTTTGCAATTCTCCCATTATTCCTTTACTGTACATGTTGAATTCAATGTAGGCCTGATTTTAAAATAGTTTTTGTTAGTTCAATACAAACTTACTTTAGGCTATGATTGCTCAAAGTTATTGAAAATGATACTCGATGTAATTACAAGACCTAGAATAATTATTGTTTTTAATGTATATTGCAAATAAACATTTCTTATCATTGTTCTTTTTCAGAATGTCAGTTATTAAGCTTATTGAAATGAGCAAAAAGTTTAAATTTTGTAGCTAATTATTCTAAAGTATAAATATATAAAATGTGCTAAAATGCACAAACACACAAAGCTGATGAGAAAGAAATATTAATACAGATAGATACAAACTATATATCTGTATTTAAGTATGTGGCTATCCCTTGTACTGAGACACATACATAGATACAGATATTTAGTTTGTGTCCATCAGTATCAATATTTTTTTCTCTTCAGCTGTGTGTGTTTGTGCATTTTATATATTTTATTAAATTTATTTAAAAGTTGCATTCATTCAGTAGTGACAAATTCCAAACATTGAACATAGTAAAAATATGAATATTTATAATTTGTTAGGGGCATTCATTCAGTAGTGACAAATTTCAAACATTGAACATAGTAAAAATATGAATATTTATAATTTGTTAGGGGCAGTTATTAAAAAAACTGAAAATTAAAGAAAAGAATAAAAATTATTTTCTCTCTTCAAGCGTATTATTTATGTATTATTTTTCAACATTTTTTAAAAAATAATAAAACAGATCAAAAATAAAATTTTAAGTAATGTATTCAATTTTAACATTTTTGTTAACAATGCTGCTTTAATTAAAATGTTTTTTCTTTACAACAAAATGTAATGTTTTTCAAATCAAAGCATAATTTAAAAAAATATACTGTTTGTGATAATTAAGCAGAAAAAAATAACTAAAGAAATTTGCCAATAATTTGAATTATTATTTAAGTTTATGTCAAAATAGAATATTAATCATGGAATAATGCTATCATTTTTGACATATTACATGGATAACAATATATCTGAATAAAATTTAGATATGTTAGAGCATTAGGTCCTAATATCTGATCAGTAACACTTCTTACTCCAACAGTTGAGAAAAGAAAAGCAGTATTACAGTTCACTTGACAAAACAGAAAGAACTTGTCTTTCCAATCTTAAGTAAGCCTAACCTGACCACTTGTATTACCAATGTTTATTAAAATAAGAATAGGGAAAACAATATGCTATGGTTTAGCTAAAATGTGAGCACAAAACTAACATGTAAGCTGTTCAATAAAAGAAAATATAGGTAGAATAACCTGAGATAAATTTGCAACAAGTCTGGTGTGTCCTTCTAAAAGTATGACTGTTTCAGTCTACAATAACCTGACAACATTCATATACTGTAAAGCACAAAATTAATTTGTGTTAATTTACTCTTTAAATCTTATTTTGGAAATTAATATGATAATTATAAACCAAAATCTTAAATTTACAACACGAAGTTAATGGAAAACTTTGATTGAAAATAATATATTAGTTGAAGTTGTGTTTATTTACCTGAAAATTATTATTACAACTTCAAATTTCACTACTGAAGAAACTTTTTGGAAAGAATGACCTGGAAAGTCATTGAAATTATAATTATATATGAATTAATAAAATGAAATTCACAGTAATAAGATTGTAGTGTGTTTCAACACATAATTTTTTAATACAAGTAATAATTGATAGTAAGAATTTTAATTTTTTTGCTTGAAAGGAGCTTATTTATTTTTGAGAAGGTTTATGATGATGGTATTTTAGATATTATAATGTGTTGGATTATTTTCATTATTTATTAATAAGTGCTGAATATCTAGACAATTTTAAACTTTTCAAATCCAAACCACTGTGTTATCTATTTGTGATTTATTACAAACAGTGGTTTGCATCTGTAAAGTTTATATAAAATTATTTTTTTTTTGGATAGTGACATTTAATAATAAATGATGGAAATAGTGCAACATTATTTATTTTCATTTCTCTCCAAAATTGTAAAATATGTATGGAATCCTTTCATTTTCATAAAATGAAAAGAAATGTGTTAGCTTGTCACAAATTTTTACTTTTTATTATAAAAAGAGAAATAAATGGCAATTAATTTAGTAATAAGTATCATCTAGTTTTGCTATGTTAAATTGTATTTTTTCTTATAAAAATGTGTTAATTTGGAATTATTATGTCTTATTTTCTCTGAATTTATTAATTTATTATTTAGTTTCATTAAATTATTGCATAAAAGTACTAATATACTTATTTCTCTGGCTACTTGTCATTGAAATTGTAAATGTATGTAATATCATTTCAACATAGGATGTCACTTCTGATCCCAGTAAAAGTATTTAAATTAAAGTCAATTAAACTCATTCATTTATATTTTTTTCTTATCAATAATCAAAACCACTAAAGTCCCTGTGATCCTTAATTAGATTCAGAGCAATAATATTTAATTTATATATGGAAAAAAGACATTTAGGTGTGTTTAGACATTCAGATGAATCTATGAGTGAGGCAAAGTTCAAGCTCATTTTTAAAGTCCATTAACTGCACATTATATATATAGATTAATAATTAATTTATAGTTGGCCTGTATACTTATTGTATCATATGGCCAGGACATTGTTGATGATCAATATGTATAAAAATCCCAGTATGTTGTCATTGTGATAGATACATTAGCAATTAACTATGTGCTTGCAGGTGGCTTTTATGATATGTTGTAAGTATGTCATTGGTTAGAAATGTAGTGTAGTTTTAATATTGGGTGTTTTCTAGATAGAGTCACAAGACATGACTGTTAATTAAACCTCTTTAATTGTGGTGATATAACACATTGTTATAATTTCATTTTATAAAATGCTGATTTTATTATTACTGGCAATGCTAACTGACCATATTCATTCATTTATTGTAAATATTCAGTGTCATAATTACCTTAACCCATTATACTTTTTCATCAATTAAATTGCAGTATGTATATATAAAGGGACAGACACACACACACACATATATATATATATAATTTGAAAACCAGGCACTCTTCTCAAACCTGGGAGCTTTAATTGTAAGTATAGGGGTTTGAAGTACGTAAGTTTATCGTTATTATTAAAAAGAAAAATGGATGAAAGTGGAAGTGACGGGAGGGCAACGCCAGAAGAAAGCCCGATTTTTTTCAAAAATCCGCAAATAGTGGAAGAAAGCGCATTACAAATGTTAATGAACATGATGAGAGAGATACGCCAAGACATTAAACAAAATCAACAGGAAATAAAGGAACTTAGGATAGAGATGAGAGAAATGAAACAAGAAATGAAGGAGGAAATAAATGAACTTAGGATAGAGACGAGGGAAATGAAACAGGAAATGACAGCAAGAAGGGATGCATTCGAGGAAGTGATAGAAGTGAAAAAGAGTATAGAAGAAGAAAAGTACGAAGTAGTAGAATTAAAAGAAAGTATAGAAGCAAGGGAAGAGTCAAGCAGTATAGGGAAAAGCCAGATAGAAGAAAGAGTAGTACGCGTGGAAGAGATATGTCAAGACTTAATAAGTAGCCAGGAAACGACGCGACAGGAATTAGGAAATTTGGGGAAGGAAATAGAGACCACCAAGGACATCAAAACGAAAGTAAAGGAGATATATCAAGACGTAGTGGGGGAAACAGGGCAGAAAATAAGACAGATAGAGCAGAAGTATGAGGAGTTTAAGAATGAGAATAGGCACAGTGAACAGACGAGTAGATTTATGGAAAAGCAGTTTGCCATCTCGGTATTTAAAGCGGAGGTAGGAGACAACCCGCTGAAACATTTGGAAAGTCTGAATAATATGTTTAATTTTATGTTTTTCTTTTATGAACGATTATTTTAATAATATAATTTTAGATAAAATTATATGTGCCTATGTCAATATAGGTACAATATATATATATATATATATATATATATATATATATATATATATATATATATATATATATATATATATATATATATATATATATAAACTTATTTTAAATATCTGTTAAATAGTGAGAATTTTTGTATTCGTCATCTAATTTTTGATGAGTTTTGTCAAGCTTTCAATTTATGTTTAATATTAGACATAAAAATTCCCATTAAGATATAATAATGTGATGCCAAATTTGAAATAAAAATAATGATAATAATAATAATAATAATAATAAACATATTAAAATAATAAAAGCATTATTATAATATAAATAAATAAATAATAAAGAAAACTTATTTTCCAGAGTTGAGAGTAGATATTTAAGTTTATAGTTCATGATCCTAATTAAAATCTTTTACGAAGTATATTAATCCCTTGGAATAATGATAATTTATTTATCCTTAATTGATAAACTGTTAATAAAATCCAATCACTTGATTGATATAATATAAAGTAAATATTCTTCGAATGATGATGTTCTTAATCTCCATTTTTCTATTATCATTAGGTGTTCTTTTCAATTAATATTTCAAAATAACATGTAAGATGGTTTTGTAAACTTTTATGATATAATAATTATACTACTCACTGCACATTGTTTTATCCTTAATATATATAATTATCTTAAATTTATATATATATGAAAAACAATAATAATGAAGTGTTAGAATAATGTAGTTTCCAAAACTCAAATAAATGTTATTTTCTCTTTATATTTCTATTCCTTTTAAGATTTAATAGAAAATTTAGATATTTTCCTTATAATTTTTTTAATCCATAGATTATCTTAATTTGGAAGTATTAATAGTTAATTCCAAATGTTGAACAGTAATATTGATAAAAGAAAAAGTTATTTAAAAAGAAATGATTTTCTTTTCTACTCTCCAATAACTCAAGAAAGAATAAAACTCCACGTGTTTTGTTACAAGTTCAACTTAATTCTAATATTAATTGTTCAATATATATTAAGATTTAATAATTATATATATATGAAAAACAAAAAAACAAGTTAAAACTTGCTAATTTTTGTAGTTATGACAATAGATGGCATTCTACCAAAAACACCGTCAACCGTTGTTTGTTTACATAAACATCAGAGCAAGCATTCACTATCTCTAACTTCAATTTCCACCTTTAGATCATGATTTCAAGCTATTTGCTATTGTCAGTGAAGAACAGGAATAAGAAAAGAGATCTAAACACAAACTGAGCATTTATAAAACAGTTTCTATTCAGCTTGCAAGCATGAATCTTTTAGACATGTAATTTCTTCAAACTCAGCATAGCAAGCCAGATAGCTACATGGGTCTGATCTCAGTGCAGCATCACCACATAGTAGAAGCCTCTGCAATATATATCATTGCAAGAAAGACATCAAAGGTACATTTATGAAAAACAAAAAAAAACACAAGTTAAAACTTGCTAACGCTTGTATTTATGACAATAGATTGTGTTCTACCAAAAACACCGTCAAGCATAGTTTGTATCTCTAACTTTAATTTCCACCTTCAGATCATGATTTCAAATAGCAAATAGCTTGAAATCATGATCTGAAGGTGGAAATTAAAGTTAGATATAGTGAATGCTTACTCTGACGTTTTTGTAAACAAACTACGCTTGATGGTGTTTTTGGTAGAACAACATTTATTGTCATAAATACAAGCGTTAGCAAGTTTTAACGTGTGTCTTTTTGTTTTTCATAAATGTACCTTTGAGGTCTTTCTTGCAATGATATATATTGCAGAGGCTTCTACTATGTGGTGATGCTGAACTGAGATTAGACCCATGTAGCTATCTGGCTTGCTATGCTGAGTTTGAAGACATTATGTGTCTAAAAGATTCACGCTTGCAAACTGAATAGAAACTGTTTCATAAATGCTCAGAGTTTGTGTTTAGATCAATTTTCTTATTTCTATCCTTCACTGATGATAGAAAATAGCTTGAAATCGTGATCTGAAGGTGGAAATTAAAGTTAGAGATAGTGAATGCTTGCTCTGACATTTATGTAAACAAACTACACTTGACGGTGTTTTTGGTAGAGCACCATCTATTGTCATAAATACAAGCATTAGCAAGTTTTAACTTGTGTTCGTGCAATGATATATATTGCAGAGGCTTCTACTATGTGGTGATGCTGAACTGAGATCAGACCCATGTAGCTATCTGGCTTGCTATGCTAAGTTTGAAGACATTATGTGTCTAAAAGATTCACGCTTGCAAGCTGAATAGAAACTGTTTCGGAAATGCTCAGAGTTTGTGTTTAGATCTATTTTCTTATTCCTGTCCTTCACTGATGATAGCAAATAGCTTGAAATCGTGATCTGAAGGTGGAAATTAAAGTTAGAGATAGTGAATGCTTGCTCTGACATTTATGTAAACAAACTACACTTGACGGTGTTTTTGGTAGAGCACCATCTATTGTCATAAATACAAGCATTAGCAAGTTTTAACTTGTGTTCGTGCAATGATATATATTGCAGAGGCTTCTACTATGTGGTGATGCTGAACTGAGATCAGACCCATGTAGCTATCTGGCTTGCTATGCTAAGTTTGAAGACATTATGTGTCTAAAAGATTCACGCTTGCAAGCTGAATAGAAACTGTTTCGGAAATGCTCAGAGTTTGTGTTTAGATCTATTTTCTTATTCCTGTCCTTCACTGATGATAGAAAATAGCTTGAAATCATGATCTGAAGGTTGAAATTAAAGTTAGAGATAGAGAATGCTTGCTCTGACATATATGTAAACAAACTATGCTTGATGGTGTTTTTGTTAGAATGCCATCTATTGTCATATATATATAATTTATTTCTTTACTTCAAATCTGGCAATTATTCCAAAAACTTAAGGTACGTATTATTTAAAGCTCACATGTATATATAAATATATATATGTATACATAATAAAATGGTCAAATAAATTTTATATTTATAAATAATTTTTAAGAGATAAAAGCACATTAGACCAATAATAATAACTGGAAGTTACTATTATATTTACCCTTCCCCTAGGAAATTAAAATTTTAAGTTAAGTTAAAATTTTAAACACTTATAGATATTTTAGTATGTTCTTATAACTTAGTTACATTTATACTTGGATTTTGTGAAGGGTTGAGTAACTTTTTTTAACAGTTTTATCTGCCCTTATACTTGGGCTATATTATTCTTTTGATAATGATCAAAAAAATTAAGGACTTTGATGGTTAAAATTTAAAATAAATAAATAAAATAATGTTTCCTTTTTGGACAACACAAATATATTTACTAACCTTACTCCTGCTTCTTTAAGACTTATGGATTTGAAAAGGACTAAATAAATACTAGAGTATCCATTTATTAATCTAAATTGACTCTATTATTTTTACTTATTTCAAGGCATTAAAGAATACCCTCATCAAAGCTAATGTTCTTAATTATATATTTTCTTTTACATTGATCACTATTATTATTTTTTATACAACCATATGGTTTACACTGCCCAATTCTTATCTTGATATTCACTTTATTTCTTTATATAACATTATAAATGATGAAAATAAGGTTTTTAAATTTGTGAATTATACGTATTACGAATCTCTCCTTCCTGCTTAATCCAAAATTCATTTGGACATGCCATTTTAATGATAGTATAAGTTCCCTCATATGTGTTGTAGAATTTGTGATATTTATTCTCTAATAGTTTACTAGGATGGAAAGTCTTTATCAACACTTTATCTCCAACTTTAAATTCATAAATACTTTTTTTTATTCTGACTTCTATTATTTTCCATTTTAACAAGTTGTTTATCAGCTTGTAAAACATCATTTTCTCCATTTATTTTGGGTTCATTAATAATAGGTTTATATTTTTTAAATAATATAGGTATAATTTGATGAAAGTGTAGTCACATGGGTGAGAATCCAGTAGATTTATTTAAACTCCAATTGATATAGTCTACTACATGTTTTGTCTGCTTTATCCAACCTTTGTGCTCCTCTTCTAAATAGGTCCTAAACAAACGTCCAAGCTCTCGCATAATATGTTCACATGGGTTTGATTGTGGATTTCTAACAGAGATTAGCACATGTTTTATTTTTGATATATCTACCCATTTCTTCCATTCCATAGATATAAAAGGTGTACCATGATCAGTTAGTATGGTTTTTGGCTTTCCTATCATTGGAAATTGGAGAGTAGTTAATATTTTGATTGTATGTTTAGTATTGGCTTGGGGTTTCGAGTAAGCAGCAACATATTTGAAAAAGAGATCATAAGTGACTAATAAATATTTTTGTTTGTTAAATGGTGGCAAAGGCCCATAATAGTCAATTGCTAAAATTTTATTTGGTCTTTCTGGAATGTTAGATTTAATTGAATTAATATAATTTTGGTTTACTGACTTAGCTCTTAAGCAAACTAGACAATCTTGGAGTGATTTCAAGAAGTCTCTATACATTTTTGGCCATTAAAATCAATTCTTAAGGGTATGTTCTGTCTTTAGAGCACCATAATGCCCGTATAGACATGGTATGTATTTTATGAGTGGGTCACGTAAAGACTTTGGTATTATTGTCCTCCACTCATCAATGTTATCATTCATTTTATATATTAAGACCTGTTGTTCTAATTTAAAACAGTTAAGATCTTTAGGTGCATTCAAAACTTTCTCCTCTAATAAAACTTTTATGATTGGGTTTAATTCTAGGTCATTAAATTGTATCTCAGGTAAGTTTTCCAACTCGTTCTCGACATTATTTTCAGTCATCACAGTAGGCATTGTCCACCATTAAATGATTTTGTTCTGACCTACATGGATTTCGACTAAGCACATCAGCCACAACATTCTCGGATCCTTTGCAATAATGCACAGTGTAGGTAAATTTATGTAACAGTAAACTCCATCTAACTAGATGACTATTAGTCAGATAACTGTGATTTAGGACTTTGAGTCTTTTGTGATCAGTGATCACTATCACCTCTGATCCGAGTAGCATTTGTCGAAATTTTTGGAAAGCCTAGACTATTGCTAGTGCTTCCTTCTATGTAACCATGTAATTTATTTCTGGACCTTTCAAGAGCTGGCTAATAAAGTAGAGGACACCTGGTTGGACATCCTCTTGGATTTGGGACAGTGTTACCCCTAATCCAAAACCACTACTATCTGTTTGTACAATGAATGGTTTATTAAAATCAGGGAAAGCTAACATAATTAACTTTAAAAACCCTGTTTTAATATTCTCAAATGCACAGTCTTGTTCTTCAGTCCATTTCCAATGTTCATCTTTTGTAATCAATTTTAGCAATGGTTCCATATGGTCAGAGAATTTCTTATAGAAACAATTGTAAAAATTACATAGGCCTAAAAATGATCTAATTTGTTTTCGAGTAGATGGTTTAGGAAAGTTTTGAATGCCAGAGATCTTCTCTGGATGAGGTCTTATCCCATTACAACCAACAATATGACCTAAGAATTCTACCTGATTAGAAACCAAAGTCCTCTTTTTGAAGTTAATTTTTATACCTTCCAGAATACACTCTTTAAAAAATATGGATAAATGTTAAAGGTGTTGTTCAATTGTGGTAGATGCAATAATTACATCATCCACATAAATAATTACGATTTGTTTTACCTCAGGAGATAAAGTTTTATCAAGGTACCTAATTAAACCAGCACCACTGTTTATCAATCCAAAGGGCATCCTATTAAATTGGTATGTAAAACCCTCATAATGGAAAGCAGTATATTTGTGATCTTCTGGATGAAGTTCAATCTGCCAATAGCTGGAGGTTAAATCAAAAGTAGAAAATACCTTTCTTATTTCCAAATTTCATAAATAATTCTTGTATGGGCAGTGGTATATTTCTGTCTGGGACAGTAATTTTGTTTAGTTGTCTTACATCTAAACAATATCTCATTGACCCATCTTTCTTCTTCACAGTTAATATTTCTGTCTGGGACAGTAATTTTGTTTAGTTGTCTTATATCTAAACAATATCTCATTGACCCATCTTTCTTCTTCACAGTTACTACTGGATTATAGTAAGGTGAAGAGCATTTGGAAATGATTTCCCAATCCAGCATTTTGTTAATTTGCTTAGATATATCTTCCTGATATTGGTATGGAATAGGATATGATTTGGATTGAAATGGTTGATCATGAATTAATCTAATTCTCTGTTGGAATCTCTTTATCACTCCTGATATGTCTAAGAAAATAGAATTAAATTCTCTTATAACAAATCGTAATTTCAATATATCATCCCTTCCAAGCAAGTTGGATTCTGCGAGTTTACTCTATAAGAGTGTTTCTGGAATGCTAGATGTTATACAGTCAACTTCAATTTGATCATATCTTGGAAACAATGCCATCTCCAAGACTTCATCATTAACTTTAACAGTTTTATTACAGAAATCAATTACACAAGTGTTCAAATGTAGGAAGTCTGCCCCTAAAATAACATTGTGAATCAAACCATTCAAAATTAAAAATACATGATAGAGAGTTGTTTGGCCAATTTTAATCTCAACCCAAATTTGTTTTTGGATTAACTTAGCTTTTCTGCTGTTAGCTATGGTAACCTGCATAGATTTCAGTGGTAAAATTTTGATATTAGGATTTATTGCTAAAATCTTTTGGTAAAATTTTTCTGATATCACTGAAATTTGACTATCAGAATCTAATAATGCCTTAACCAGCAAGCTCTCAAACAAAACCTCTATCATAGGGCAACTTTGTAAAACAAAATTTGGTGTTTTATCTTTCCATGAACACATCATGTTAGTGATTTCTCATGTAAAAGTGTGATTCAAGTTACTCATTGGGTATTTGGTTTCTTGAGGTGAGGAACATTTCCTCAAGTACCCTTTTAGTTTGTTTTATGTGAAACTGTGGGTATATTTTTACTACATCCCGGTTTTGGGGAATTTCTTGGATTATTAGAAGTGGTTATTTTTATTTTATTTAAATTATCACGATTTATTTTAGGAGAGGGGTCATAAGATATATTCCTTTGAGATGTTTTCCCCTTCCAATGATTGGTATCTTTATTATTTTTCCTTCTATTATAAAATATTGTATTGATTGACACTTCCTCCTTTTTTATCAGGTAATCTAATTGATAAATTAGTTTGATTCATATCAATACTATTTGAAAGTTCTACTATTTGTTCTATTTTTGTTATATTGGTACACAATAATGATTGTTCTATTTTAAGTGGTAAATTTCTTTTTATTATTCTAATCATTTCACCTTCACTTAAATGATAGGTATTAAGTGTTCTTAACTTTGTTATTTGATGGTGAAAGAATTTGGTCAAGGTTTCTCCAGGTGTCTGCTTATACTTATCCTGGAATATTTGGTACAATAAAGCCTTTTGTTTATCCCTATTCC
This sequence comes from Epiperipatus broadwayi, assembly GCA_028023455.1. Lineage (NCBI taxonomy): Eukaryota > Metazoa > Onychophora > Udeonychophora > Euonychophora > Peripatidae > Epiperipatus > Epiperipatus broadwayi. The sequence continues at coordinate 606,436 of JAQFVV010012742.1, read as the reverse complement.
AAAAATTTTTAATTAATAATTCTTGGTATTCCATATAAGTAAATGGAGTTTGTGATAAAGACTCCCACCACATTAATGCATCTGCTTGTAAGTGACTGTATGCAATGATCACTTTTTCTCCTTCTGATAGATTTTGGTTAATGGAAAAATAAAGATTAAGGCTTCTAATATGTTCTATAGGAGCTTCATTGTGAGATCCCTTGAACATTTTTAATCTAACAAATTGGTTAATTGTACTACTTGGTACTCTTACATATCTTTTGCTTTTCTAAAACATTCAATTGAGAGACTGATGTTTGATTCTCATGATTAACTCTGCTAGTATTTATATTTAACCCTTCTAATTCAAAGTTACTAGGATAATTTTCAGCTTCAGGCACTGTATGATACTGAAAATTTGATCTATCATAGGAATCAATTACTTGTTGTGGATCTTTTTGAATAACCTCCAAATGATTTTCACCAAGATTTTGTTCTTGATTATTACTATAAGTATTTACATTATTTTCAACCTGATCTATTTCTATTGTACCGGATTAAACTGCAGAAACCACT